>CM074720.1:141881652-142169152 GCA_037306005.1 Rhinophrynus dorsalis | reverse complement strand
TTAGATTATCATTTGCCCAGTCACAGTTCCTTGCTCTGGATTCATGTCTTACTCAGTAAGAAATAATTTTGTTAATGCTGCTGTTTTCTTTGTCATTTGGGCTCTGTGTCACCATAGAAACAAATCTATTTGCAATTGCATCTGATCAAAGCGGAGAACTTTAAAAGAGCCAAGACAATTGCTTACATTTGTCATCAAGCTGATCCCTTCTCATTCACTTGTTCTGAAACATATTTTCATACAGTGTAACTGAAAGCCGCATTGTATTCACTTGGTTGGGAATATGTAACAATTTAAAGTTTGGTTAAATATTTAATATCTCTGATATCAAGTGAACTTTGATCTATTCTAGTTCATGCCTGAAATGGGATTTCAAATAGTAGAGACTTTTAAAGTGACGGTCAACCTCCTTTTTGATTCTATGAGTGTAAAATATAGTAAAGTCAAATTGCCTATGCTTTTTTCTTCACCACTTTTTTCTTAATGCTTTTATTTTTAAACATTTACCTTGCTGACCGTGAGCTTACTGAATGTTTCAAGAGAGTTTTCTGTCAGGAACTGTGAAAGCAGGGATAATAATACAATGCAACGTTCTCTCTGCAGCAGAAAAGCCCGCATACACTTCAGCATGCAGATAGCTCAGTTCTTCAGGAATAGTGTTATATTGTATCAATATGCCTAATTTCACAGTCCCTGAAATAAAGCTGCCTGCAAATGGAAATTCAGGGAACTCTATGCTAGGGATATGAAAATGTAAAAAAACAAACAAACAAACAAAAATAGTTTACAGTGAAAACCAAAACAATAATGAAAAGTATAGACAGTTTGATTTTATAGATGAGGCATTTACAGAAAATGTAAAATCAAAATGGAGGTTGACTGACACTTTAATCCATGCAGAAAAAACAGTAGTGTTGGTTAATTCTAAGCAATTGAAACAAATCCATTCATCTCACCACATATATCTAATCCCATAAAATTATGTTGTGTTGGATTCACATATTTCATATACAGAAGTACAGAGCAGTAATGACATATTGACGTACTGGGGACATACTGATCTCACCAGCCTCTCTTTCAAGGTTTCCCTGTTTCATTTCTTAGAAGTATGACTCACACACACACGCTGCTTTTTCCTCTTCTGTGTTAACCCTTTGAGTGCCAGAGAGGTACTCAGCGCATTGCTACGCAATGCAATAGGTACAGCTCTGGCAAGCAGTTAGTCTGTGCTGACAAGGAATTAACCCTTAGAATGCCAGAGGTGTAAACAACGCATTGCAAAGTAATGAGTTGTGTTTCCCTCTGGCAATCAAAGGGTCAATGGCACTTGTGTTTAGAAGTAAATTAACACATAAACATCAGAAAAGAAATATTAATAATAATAAAATATGTTGATTTGGTCTTCATATGAATCCTACTTAAATTTCCTTATAAATCAAAGAAAATATGGAATCTACCAATCTAATTAAAGGGATAGGAGAAACATAGATTTTGGCGACAGATAAGAACCATTTGGCCCATCCAGTCTGCCTATTTTCCTGCCGTAAAACCCTTAAACCTTATTTGGCCCTTGGTCTTGTTTTATGTTCAGGACAGCCTTTTGCCTATCACATGCGTGCTTGAATTCCGTCAATGTATTGACTTCTACCACTTCTACTGGTAGGCTATTCCACTTATCTACTACCCTCTCAGTGAAGTAAAATTTTCTTACATTAAATCTAAACCTGTGTCCCTCTAGTTTTAGACTATGGCCTCTTGTCCTGACATTTTTACTCCTTTGAAATTACCTACCTCCTGCGCTTTGTAGAATCCCTTCAGTTTGACTTGATTTATTATGCATGCATTATAAAATCAATTTGCCTATACTTTATTTTTTTTTTCTTCCTCACCTATTTGTTTTTACACTTTTATGTATTTGACTTTGAGCTTCCAATATCTGTTGCCAGAGAGCTTTCTGTCAGAGAATGTTAAAGCAGGCATAGTGACATGGTACAAAAAGGATAGCATTCAGAGCACTCATTTCTTCTGTATTCCTGTCATGTTTTGACAGTCGACGGATCAAAAAAACTCTCTGGAAACAGATATATGAAAGTGCAGAAAAAAAAAACTGTTGACAATTGAATATACATCTTATGTACTTGCAGAATATGTAAAGTCAAATTAACCGCTTAAAGGGGAACTACCACCCGCAATAACTTAACATGCATTCATTGTTCATCTGGCGACTAGCTACTTAGTAGCGCTAGTCGCCAGAAATATTACCTGCTTCCAAAGATTTTGCCGTTTTACCGATGCTCTCAGAAGCAGGAAGCACGGACATCTTGTCACAGTGACGTCCGTGCACCTGCACTGTCAGTCCCTTTTGGAGTATTTAGAAGGCTTTAAGGATAAGCGGCCCAGGGAAACTACCTTTCCTTAACTCCTTAAGGACAGCCAATCGCACATGCAGCCATCACATAAGGACCACGGACCATCTTTTTTTCTATTTGCATCCGGTTCAGGGCTCCGGGGAGCCCTGAATTCCATGACAGTCCTGGCACATCATGGATCCTTAATGCAAATCTATCCATAACGTGCCAGAACCATCAAGGGTCGTTAAGGGGTTAAGGACTGCTTTGAGCTTTACTGACGTGCCGGTACACATGACCTGTTGCGTGTACTAGCTAACTGAGTTGAGGTCTGAGAGAGACCGCTGCATTTTTGGAGTGGTCAATGTCTCACACTGTTTTTAACTACAGCGCTCCCGCAAGAGCATTGAAAGTAAAAAGGATGTGACATGATATGACTGTCACCGGTCCTTAAGGGTATAGCATGTCATGTGGTCCTTAAGGGGTTAAAGAATTACTATCCCTTTAAGAAACATTGGAGGATATTTATAAAAGTGGAGTTAAGCAAAAACAAGCATTAAAACGGCTGCAGGCAGTTTAGGAGGGCTGTACTCCATGTAGTACTTTTTTTTATAAAGATGGAGTAATGACATTTGTAAAAAGTTGCACAGTGAATTTATAAAGAAATGTCGCTATTTGTGACAATTTGAAACAGAATGTTTGCCAGAATCTTAATGCCAGGTATGTGCTGTCCTTAAGCATTCCAGGCATTAACCTAAAAGTAATAAAGCCATATTTATAAAAAAACGCCTGAAACCACTAACAAAAATGCGCCAAAGGTTCTCCATAGCTTCCATATGACAGCATGTTGGCTTTGACAATAATATACAGATTCACAATGCACACACTCTTGAAGTATTTAGAAGGCTTTCATTCCCCACAACGTCCTAGACTTTGATAGAAATGTTTAATTTCTACAGCATAAGAGACAGTACACATTTAAAAGTGACCAGTTACTTTTAATTCTTTCAAGAGTCCATGTGTTGTGAATCTATACATATCTGTAGAATCGGGAGTCTGTCTAGGGGTTCATTGCACATGCACAGGAGACAGGGGGAGTAGGTACTGTCTACACTTGTACAGTCAGCTATGTAGTCACATCTGTGTATTAGTCCACATGATGTACAGTAAATATTATAATAAAAAGTTTAAAATTAGAGTTCAAAAGCCAAAAAATAAGAATAACTCTTTGATGGAGTCCAGTATGACTTGTGCTCTCCTTGGAGACTCCTATGTTATTACCAATAGTCATTAATGTTAAAGAAATTAATCATGTTAGCCAATAATATAAGCTAACCTCTCAATGCGTACAAAAGGGAATAAAGTTCTAGCAGAACATTCGCGTTCATATTTAGAGGTCACATTGTCTTCATCAATATATATTACTGTTCAAGTCTAACCCCACCAAACATACCTCAACGTTCGCTTGTTATCAGATTTGCCCAACAAGTATTCCTGTTACAACAGGTATGAGTAAAGCTGCTCTTATATATAAATATATTTATATTCTTTGTCTCTGTGTTGTGAACATATATTTATGTTGCCATTCTCTCTTTCTCCATATCTTCACCTTCCTTTTTGTCAGGGCAAATATTCAATTTCCGTGTCCAAATATTGTTGTTATGATTACCCTTTATTTTACAAAATGAGAACCTACCTTGTTGTATATGGAGTAGGTGTATAGGTGTTACTGCATGACATGAAGGTATGTCACATCAGAGATTGTCTCTAGTCTTCTGTAGCGAGATTATTGTGACTTGATTCATTTTAATGTATACGGTAGGTAGGGGAATCCATACCTATGGACCAAGACACTGAGGCTAATGTACTAAAACAGTGACATAATTCCTAAACAGCATTTAGTAAAATATTTTTAGGGACATAAGGTCCTTACATATGTTATAAACTTGCTTGTTCTGTGGATGTGAAGGCAGTTTTACATGACCAGTTAACCTATGTTTATGTATATAAGCTCCTAATAAGTTCAATATATATCATAACTGAGTTAAGGAAAACAGAGAAAAGTCTGTGAACTGAAAATATAAAGGTTCAGTTGTCAAAACAAAACAATATCTGTAAACAAGATTAAAGGTGCACTATCATGTAATAACAACTTTGTGATTTGTAAAGCATGTTTAAAATTGCCTCTATGTTGCATTAGCCATTTTTTATTTCGAAAACTATTTAGATAATTTAATGAAGTTAATTAAGGCATGTCACACAGACACTTCCTGTCTTGGCCCACATTCCTTCCTCCATTCTTTGATGCAACTCAGCAATGCATTGCCCACCTCTGCTAGCTCTGAAAAGGTTAAAGGGATAGTAATACTTTATTATTACTATCCCCCATATTGTAGATATTTGTAAAATAATTTAATAGCCCCCAGGTTCATCTCTCAAACCTTTATGGTTTGAGAGATAACCAAAGGCAAAGTTCCCCCCTAACTCCCCCTTCCCTGAAGTCAGTGTTGTACTGACTGCAGGAGAAGTCTGTCGTACGACAGGCTTGCGGCTCTGCAGCTGAGCCGAGATCCCGTTAGTGAAAAATAATTATTTCACTGAAACGGTCTTCTACATGTGCTTGGTTTGCAAGCACATGTAGAAGACCGTTTCAGTGAAATAATTATTTTTTACAAACGTGATCGCGGCTCTGCTGCAGAGGCCTGATGAAAGTCAGACCGGATATCCCTGCAGTCAGCACAACGCTGACTTCAGGAAAGGCGGAGGGAGGGGGGAACTTTTCCTTCGGTAATCTCTCAAACCATAAAGGTTTGAGAGATGAACCTGGGGGCTATTAAATTATTTTGAAAATATGTACAATATGGGGGATAGTACTATTAAGGTATTACTATCCCTTTAAGGAGAGGTAGTGAAGAGCTAAGACGTGAATGCACTGTATGCACTTAATTAGCATGATCTATAAATCTAGCACCGAATAGAGTTTTCTAAATAAAAAGGGTCTGTACAACATGTAGATGATTTTGAAAGCTCTTCTATTTTTAGGTGATCGTGTCCTTTCAAATGTAGCCAAAATGTAGCTTTCAGTCACCCATTTACTTTTTGTAACAAATGTTGATTAGGAGTTCCTCATATTTAATTGGCTATACACTCTTATCAGATGATGCTATCACTTTAACCCATCATGGATAATACCATGTATACTAACTCAGTGTTTCTCATTCCACCGTAAGCCACACAGGCCAAGACAAAACAGGGAAGATGTAGCCAAATGTTTAGTGCATATTTAGTATGAATTATGTTAGTTGGCCCTTTTGGCTAGACACAAAATTTCAAGCAGGAACTAATCAAAGAGTTTTACTTTCCCAAATATATCAAACTAGACTTTTATCCCATTTCCCCTGGGCAAGACCTAGAAGTCTACCGTGATAACAAACCTTATGTTTGTGTTAGACTAGTGGTTCTCATAACTAGGTTTCGTGTAAATGTAAAATAAATCTATAGATATATGCCAGCTACTGGAACCATTTATGTAAACTAGTCAATGGGTAAAAATACAGGTGACCTCTCATTCAGGAATGTACCACCTCGACATATGTATGTAAACACGTTGTTGAAGGTTCCTGTTTTTGCTTGTGCTACTCATATATTTTATATATAATCACCAATACCAATAGGGTATCATTTTACTTGGTAAGAGTCTAGCTACTTATACTGATATGAAATTCCATGTTTTTAAAATGTCAATATCTTTGAAGTATAAATTTAAAAGGCACGTTTGTATTTGCTATACACAAATCCATATGAACTTTTTCTCTAACTGTAATTTTGTATAAGTTTCAAAAATGTTTAGCATTGTAGGGTTCCATGTTTCTTTCCATATACATTTTCCAGCATAGTGTAGAAAAGTCTACTTCCATACATCTATTTGTTAATCACTTTATTAAAACTTCATTTAAAAATCCATTTGTTTGGGACCCTGCCTATATTTCTTTGCCATGATATGTGGCACTTACAAATCATTGTCATCTTCTAAAAATGTAGGTTCTACTAAACAATTATATTATAATTGTGACCTTTACATAGGAATGCTATGATGTTTGACAATGAACAGCAGTGTCAATATATGTAGTACTGGGGGTGGGTTTATAACTGTAACAAAGGGTTTAAATAAAACTTGTTCTTCATCTAAACTTAAAGGGACAGTAATGTCCTAAAAAACAAATGTCCAGTTTTGTAGAGGTTAAAATATTAGTCAATATGCTCCAAACCCTATCTCTCAAACCTCTATGGTTTGAGAGACATAGGGATTCAAACTTCCCCTCTCCCTCCCCTTCTCGTGAACTCATCTAGCTGACAACAGGAGATCCCTGTCCGGGGACCAGCAGGCGGCTCTTCAGCAGAGCCAAAATCGCATTATTGCTAAAGAATTAATTCATTGGCAATGTCTAAAAGGTGTGCCTGGTTTGCAAGCACACTTTGTAGACCTTTCCAATGAATGAATTCTTTAGCAATAAAGAGATTTTGTCTCTGCTGCAGAGCCTTCTCGAGTCGTACGACTCGATTCTCCTGCTGTCAGCTTTACAGGAGGGGGGAACTTTGAATCCTTATATCTCTCAAACCATAGTGGTTTGAACAATAGGGTTTGGAGCATATTGATTAATATTTTAACCTCTACAAATCTGGACTTTTTTTTTGGGTGGGGGAAATTACTGTCCCTTTAAAGCAGAAATAACACCTCCTATTAATAAAGTCCACTTACCTTACTATGGCCAGAAAGTCCTGATGGCTCATATGAATTTTAATTTTGTGCCTTTGTTGAAGATGTAACATCTTCAGTCAACCCTGAATATTATGTCCATGAAGGCAGACAGTCGCTGGCAAGTTTTACAACCTGAAGCAGGCATGCATGCATCAGCCAATGTAACCTTTTAAAGATTGGAGGGGTTGCACAATCCTCTGTCTCCATGGACATGACATCCAGTACAGATTGAAGACCTTTTATCTTGAACATAAGCACAAGGGAAAATGCATAGGGCTATTAGGATTTTCTTACCATAATGAAGTAATTTTTAAGACTTGTTAATTCTCCTTTAAGAAAATAAGTTAGGTTGCAGTATCTTTCAGTTGGTCTCCATCCTATATCAGTTATGTCATCTTCATGATGCTCCTGTAGATTGAATATTTAGGAAGAACGGTAACATATGTTTCTTTTTTTTTTCCACTTCTGTAGTTTGCATAAGCTTTCTTTCTAGTCAGATTCCTAGCTTTTCTGTTGAATTAAGTTGTGATTGTTAAATGTTTTGATGAAAATTCTTTTTACAAAGAAAGTGCAGTGTTGACAAGATGACAGCTGAGTATTTTATGAAAAAAATTGATTCATTGTTTCCTTGGAATGTTGGATTGTTTTGGGAGTTATGAGCTATTCAGGATTTTCACAGTGGTTCAAGACCATTTTGTATAAATGATAATTAATACCATCCAAAAGAATGAGTAGTATTTTGTAGAACATTCATTTTTATGTTCATTGTAGCTATTTTTTAACGTTCTAAATGGTCTGAATCAGATCATTTTCAGTAGACTACATTCAAGACCACCACTAATCCCATCAAATTGTAATATACTGTACTTTGCATACCTTAAAGAAGTAAACGTTTTTATGAAAAAAATTGTATTATAGGGCTTTTCCTGATGAGCAAACAAAGTGTATGATAACTTCTCGGAGATGGTTCATTCAAAATTGGTTACAGATCAGTTTTTTAAAGAAACTTGGTAAAACCAACCATAGAATTTTTTTTCTAAAGCTGTCTGTGGGAGCGCCCAAAGTTCAACCAAAGATCTCCATAAAAAGTGGAAGCAACAGCACCACCTGGTGACCACAATATATTATTTACAGAAATATTGATAGAAACATAGAATTTGACAGCAGATAAGAGCCATTTCGGCCCATCTAGTCTTTCCAAATGTAAAGTAGACCTTCCATAAATATGACTTAAATTGTGTGCCTTTCTAAACATCCGCAAAAGAAAAAACAATCCTGTTCTAATCAATACAAACTACCCAAAAAATAAGAAACCCTGTATAAAGTATATATTATACCTATGGGTTGATTTATCTCAAACCAGTGAGGGTTTTGTACCATAGTTTGGCCAAAGGATGTTTAAGCTCGTTCACCACTTCATTTCAAGCGAGTTCCTATCAAATTCATTTACATATAAAATTATTCCTGAAAAGGCAGTTATGTGGAAATGTTGATCTATGGCTAGTTAAAATCTGATTAAAAATCTAGTTAAAATCACCCAACCTCCTCTCTATAATCTGTTATTTCTTGGATGTGATAGCCTCAATTTAAAACAAGTAAGTTTTGCAGTAGGTAGGAACCCAAGATGACTGAACAATACACACCAGCCTCTTTAAAGGTCTAATCCACATACCACTACAAACCACATGGCACTTGTATAAATCATTAACGGTACATCCAAGAAGGCAAGATAATTAGAACATGGCTACATGCTAAGCTTTTAAAAACACCCATTTAAGAAACTTTGCATATGTGGGGTTTAAGTACATTAAATTGATATATTTTCTGTTTGCATTTGTTCTATGTTTTTACCTAGTTTGGGGATTTGGAGGACCCCCTCTTTTCTTGCTGCTTCTGATATGTCATTCACTAGGCATCTTAACTTCTTTTACATTATATATAGTCATATTTAATGGAGTGTTTATCGCTGCAAAGTTTTTTCTTCTTTTTGCAGACAACTCTTCTTAAACATTAGTTCACCATCAAATTTTCTTAACTATCAGTGTCAAACTGACATTCCAGAGAATCAAAGAACTGAAATTCTCTGGTAGTGTCAAGGTTTATTGGGTTTATAAAAACATTTTCTTAAAGTGGAATTTAAGTTCATACTTTGTCGCCGTTCATTAAACACATGGCGACTAGTTTCAAAATAATGTCTTACCTTTAAAAAATAGCCCAGTGTAAAGGAATCCTTCCTGTTTGGAGACTGGAACCCAGGCTACAGCGCAGACATCTTGTCTGCACATCTGTACTGTCAGTCCCGGTCTCCATTAAGTAGCACTGCAGAGCAACATGCGGTTACCGGAATGGACTGACGGCGCAGGCGCACTGACCTCACTAATCTGCCCATCAGTCCCCAAATGGGATGGATTCCTTTACACTTGGCTATTTTTAAAGGTAAAACATCTATTTTAAAGCTAGTCACCATACGTTTAATGAATGCATGGCAACTAAGTACGAACTGAAAGTTCCACTTTAAACAGACTGAGCCAGTTAGGAATGTCACAGTTAGGCAACATGTCTCTGTCTAATTAAATTGTAATATTTAATATGTACTATTTAATGGCTTGAAGAAAAAGAATGTCCATGAGTAAATGTATGTATGTGACGTTTGAATGTTTTATTTTAAGTTATGTAAATTAATAGTTTTAATTTTTAACTATGATATACAGAAAACATGTATCTCTTAGTCTCATTTAAAAATAAAAACTACATCCAACTAATCTGGTTTGAGACCCATCACCATCTGTTTCCATATACCTTCGGTGTCTGCCATCCTCTTTGATTCCCTTGGTTTACCTGAGGTATTGATACCTATTTAAAGCACCAAGTAGATCATTACAGATTGGCCAGTGTGTGCTGCTAAAATATGTATGCATGAATTAGGTTATGTTCACATACAGTGGATTTAAATGTGGCAACACCACATTCAAAATGTCCATATTCCCACCCTCTGAGAAGATAACCAGGACCCCTTCAGAAGGAAGGTTACTCCAGAGTCAATAGAAAGGGAAGACACATGAGATGGCAGCGACACATGGGTGGCTGATTTGTGTTGGGCCTCTGGAGTGACTGGATATTGTTATGGGTATCACAGGATTAATTTGCTATGCTGACACTCCATGGCAATCATCCCTGATTGGAAGAATGTTTCAGTGTATAGAGTTGGCTTCTAAATGTATGGCAATAGTCACTTATGTGAGTAGCTTGATCGGTCACAGTTTCATTTTGTTTAGGGCAAATAGCTCAGGAATGTAATAGCCTTAACTGGGAAATATGGCCTAGGAATAAATGGCTCTTAATTAGTTTAACACATTGACTCACCTAGGTTGCTGTCCTTCGTAGAGCAGTTATATGTATCACTCTATATATTTTCACATTATATCTCGTTTACTCTATGCCTGTAGGTCACATCTCCTCACAAACATTGTTCTTAAATAGACTAAATGAATCATAAGGAACACTAATCTTTATCAGACTGTAAACAAATCGAGATCAAATGAAAATCAATACAGTAGATATAATGTATTTACTTCCTTGATACGTTCTTCTTATAAACAAGTTGAGGCATTATTCTTCTGGTATAGTTCTCCATTAAGAACAGACATCTGCTAAATAATCTGACACCAAATTATAAACATTTGTGTAAAATGTAGGCTTTAGTTTATTAAAACCAGTGCTGGTATGCTAGGGTGTGTAATTTGCTTTTCACCAATCCTAATCTACTACTGCAATATCCACAGCTTGACACCATTAAAGAGTATATTATATTTTATTGTATATTATTTTCTAAATTAATAAATAAAACTTCCTTAAAAATTTGGAGACTTGTAGAGTAGAAGTGATACCTTTATTGGCTAACTGAGTAGCTTTAGAATGCAAGCTTTCAAGACAACATAGGTCTTTTCTTCAGGTATGTTTATTAGAAAAAAACGATGTCTTGATAGCTTGCATTCTAAAGCTACTTAGCCAATAAAGTTTTTACTCTACCAGATTTGCATGATTTTAAAAGAATATGTGAAGAAGAACCCTGATTTAGATCAATGATTTAAGTCTCTCGTTTCTCTTATTGATCTAAATCAATTGTATAAATTGAATCAGTCCACATATCTGAGTGTATAGGTGTGTATTTGCAAAGGTGAGTTGGTTACCCACGCAAGCTTAAAGCTGTAGTTTGGTATGTAAGCAGTCTGGAATACATTTTGCATGTGGAGGAATGCTGAAAGCTGTAATACAGTAAACATTCAGGCTTCATGGTGTAGTTGATATGCAAGGATCAAATAGATATGCAGGCAAACTGGACGGCTACCCAACAATCTGGAAGCTGTAGTTAGTGTGCAAGAAGGTTGGGAGATTTACTTGTACAAACATGCAGGAAGCAGACTTTGGGTGCATAAGCTGGTTGAAGCTCTAACTGTGTACACAAGCAGGTTGGAAGCCCTAAATGGGTGTATAAGCCTTCTGAAAGCTGTATTTGGGTGCTCACGCAGAGCATAAGGTTTAGTTGGGAGTGGACGTTTTCTAGAAGATTAAGTTGAATCCTCATAGAGGCTTGAAGTTGCATTTTTAAAACAATGCTGACTGGCATAATTAGTTCAGTATGCATTTAAGCTAGAAACTGTAGTTTGCTGCACACACATGATGAGAGATTTATCTGTTCATGCTCGGGTTGGAAGCTGTGGTTGGGTGTGCAGGCTTTATGGAAGATCTAGTTGAGTGAAAGTGTAGAATGACATTGTAGTTTGGTACAGGAGCAGAGAGAAAGCAGTAGTCTTCTACAAAACCACAATAATAGGTGTAGTTGGTTTAAGAATCAGATTAGAGACTGAAATTGGTTGTGCAACGAGGTATAACTGAGTCCTGAAAAAAGGCAGATGTTGCAATCAAACTGTAAGAAATCTTTGAACCTTCAGCTGTAGGAAAAATGCAACCTCCATCATCTCTAAATAGCCAAAAAGAAGGAAGTCCAAAGATTGACTAGCCCCTGTAGAGGATTATTAAGTTTATACTTAATGTTATTTAGGGTCCGTAACAAGCTGTCACATCTTAATACTTTATTACACGATTCCACAATTCATTCTTGGCAAGTTGGTCAACATAATACTTTCTTGCTTCATACTAGATTCTGTTTGGAATGCTTCCTCAAAATTAATTGACGAAGGCTCCCATGGTGCTTTGTAATGTGTGAAATGTATCTCTGTACAATTATTTTCCGGCACTAAAAGACATCACTATTGACAGTAAACATATTTTACTTGCCAGCATCAAATAGCAAACAATAATGGCCAGGCTTCCTTTTTTAAATTCAAAATTGTTATTGAAGATACTGCAAACAAGGAACTGTACCAGGCATTTTGGCATAGTACTTAAGCTGAAACTTAAAGGTATAGTAATGTTTAATATGGAAAAAACAAAGGTACTTCCACTGCTAAGAGAGGATTTATTCAAAGGTTACTTCAACTCAAATTTACAGTTTTTGGGCCTAGTACTTCCATGCGCTGAATTTTTTGGTGGCCCTGTTGGTATATGCTCATTTGACAATAAACACTCTTAGAATTCTGTAGCAACAGCACCACTGTAGAATTCCAGGTCATGGAAGTACTGCACCTAATGATATGCAAGTTTGAGCTGGAATAACTTTTGAGTAGAACACCTCTCAGCAGTGGGAGTACCCTTGTTTTGATAAACCCCCATAATATATATTTTTCTCAATATTAAGCATTACTATACCTTTAATACATATACCCTTGATGTTTATACTGGGATCTTGATTTGGTTTGCTCATTTTAAGCAGTGGTGTTATCTCAGAAAATACAACCTCATATAGTTTTATCTTAAGCATGGAGCTTAATCAGGGCTGGTGCTTTCAAGTTCTAGACATGATCTGAACTTAAAACGGCACAAATTCTTTTTTCTGGAGTGCTGCTGTATAAATAACATTAACAATTCATTTAATTTCCTGAAGAAGGAATTCATATGAAGCAAAAGTGTACTTGGAAAGCAAGTATTATAATAAAAATAATTTGTTATGCCTATATTATGAAATATAATATTTTTAAAACATATAAAGCCACATTAAGCTATTCTGTATCTTGAAAAAATGCATGATAATGGAGTGAGGTAATTAGGCAGCAATCATTTGATAGTTGCCCCATTGGCATATGTGCTTACCTGGAAGTAGACCTACTATGAAGCTGTCATTGCCTTGTGAGCCTTGCTGGAACAACAGGGGAACACAATGTGGGTGTGAAAAGGTACCCCTGATGCTCCTCTGGTGTATTGATGCTGCCTGTCTTGTGTATGTAGGTCCCCATAGACCTCCTGTATCAGGCTTGAATGGCAGCCACAGGATGTCTATGATGTATGCTTATACAACACAGGAATTTGTGGTTGAGAGTCACAGACTTCTGGGTTTCACTTCAGTCAAGGGGGTTAGCTTTCTAACTCCCTGATGGCTGAAAGGAGCAGTTTTAGGGCTACCCAGTTCAGTCCCAGGCTTTCTAATAAGTCTGTTCACATAGGAACAAACATATAAAATTATGACAATTTAAACTATACTAGTCATAGAAAACACATAGTAACATAGTTGATGAGGCTGAAAAAAGACATGCGTTCATCAAGTCCAGCCCATGCCAAATCACCCTTATTGATCCAAAGGAAGGCAACCCCTCCCACTGAAGCCCTTTCCAGTTAAGCCCCAAGAGGGTAAAAAATTTCTTCCTGACTTCAAATGGCAGTCAGACAGTTCCCTGGATCAATATCCTATTTGCTTTGAAGCCATCTGTCATAATTCTCAATTTTGTTCTGTGCTAGATAAATATCCATTACTTTTTTTGAAGCAGTTACGGTATCTGCAAGCACAGCATCCTGAGGCAAAGAATTCCATAACTTTACTGCCCTTGCTGTAAAAAATCCCTGCCTTTGTTTTAGTCGAAATTGCCTTTCCTATAGTCTTAATGGATGACCTCTTGTTCATAGCTCAGCTCTTTTAGTAAATAGTTTATTGGAGGGTTCTTTTTATTGACCTAGAATATATTTGTAAATCACTCCTTAGATGTCTAAGGCTCCAAAAGGGACTGACAGCGCAGGCACACGGACGTCACTATGGCAAGATGTCCGTGCTTCCTGCTACTGTCAGTCTCCGAATAAATCGTAAATCTTTTAAACCAGGTAATATTTCTGGCGACTAGTGCTATTAAGCATCTAGTCGCCAGATGAAGACTTAATTAAGATAAAGTTTTTGCGGGGTGGTAGTTCCCCTTTAAAGGGGATGTATCACCTCATAAAAATGTTTTACCATATGTTTTGTTAATAAAGTATTAGGAAAGCTGGGTTTTGTTTTCTAAATGTAAGTTCTTTCAAAGATATTGTATCTTCAAGCTGTGCCAACTCTTCTTGACATCGTAATTCTCCTCCCACCTCCCTCGCAGCTGCCCCAGGGAACGAGTTCATGCGTCCCTTCGGCTTCTATCGTTATATCAAGCTCCGGTTAGCATTACACTTAGGTTGCAACCTCAGTATGATGCTAACCAGAGCTTGATATAACAATAGAAGCCATTCACACCACACAGAAGGGAAGCATGAACGTGCTCCTTGGGGCAGTTGGGAGGAAGGTGGGAGGAGAATAAGAGCCGTGCTAAAGATTCAGAGTGTCCATTATGCAGAAGTGTGCAGCACAGAAGATACAATATCTTTAAAAGTGCTTTTATTTGGGGGGAAAAAACAGCTTTCCTAATACTACTTTATTAACAAAACCAATGGTAACATAATTTTATGAGATGATACATCCCATTTAAGCTCTGTTGTACCTCATTTGTAGCTTCATTTAAATTGTGATATCCGTATGGTAACTTAATTTCAGTTGTAAGCTCTCTTGTACCACTTGTTTATATTTCAAATGTAAGCTCTGTGTATCACTGGTGTAGCTACATATCAATTGTAAGCTCTGTAATATCAGTAGTGTATCTCCATTTCAGTTGTTAGCTCTTTGGTATCACTAATGTAGTTTTATTTCAGTTGTAAACTATGTGATATGTCTAGTGAAGCTCCGTTTCAGTTGTATGCTCTGTGGTATTTCATGCATAGCTTTGTTTCAGTGTTAAGCTTTGTGGTATCTAAAAATATGTTGAATATTTAAAATAATTCAGAGTTAATAATAGAATTTCCATATTGCCATTCAAGTAGGTGCTACATGAGCCACGGCATGGTTGCACTATTTAAAATGTACATCTTTTCCATGAGTGTCTCTCATCGAATCAGTGATGTATATACAATAGTAAAACATTCAAAATATGCTGGGAAAGAGGGCTTTTATTATCCTCCCAAAATATAACATTCACCTTCCACTCATGCAGTGTGCAAGACAAACAGTATGTAAGGACAAGAGATAGAGAGGAACAAGAAAGCAAGAGAGTGAGATGAAATTGAGAAAAACCCAGAGCAAATGAAAGAGCAATAATGAGTGAACAAGTGGGAGCAGGAAAATATGAAGGAGGAAGATGACAGGAAAAACAAATTGAAAGTGCCCAAGTGAGACCACAAAGCAGAGAGCAAGAGGGTACAAGAGAGGAAAAAAGAGGATAATAAAAGAAAGGGAAAGTGTTGGTGAGGGAGACATTGTGGTGTATCTGATACTCATCCTAGTCAACACTGGGCTATTATTCTAGTAAATAATTGCAATGAATAAGATAAAATGTGAGTTCAGTGATGTTACCAGTATAGAGTATTTAAAGGGATAGTTATGTCAGAAAAAAAAGTATTAACTATATAGTAGATAGAATTAAAAGAGAATACTTGCACATATTCGTATCTCTCAAACTGTTATGGTTTGAGAGATATAGGAAAATAAAGTTCTCCACTCCCTTCCCTTTCTGCTTGACGAGCTGTAAAGCTGTCAGAAGCAGATTCTGGTCGCTTGACCAGACGCGGCTCTTCAGCAGTACCGATATAACAATATCTAAAGATAAATACTTCATCAGAATGGTCTACAAAGTGTGCTTGCAAACCAGGCAAACGTTGTAGACCGTTCCGATGAAGTATTTATTTTTAGGTATCTCTATGTCGGCACTGCTGAAGAGCTGCTGTCTGATCCAGGAACCATAATCTGCTTCTGACAGCTTTACAGCTTGCCAAGCAGAAAGGGGAGGGAGCGGAGAACATTATTTTCCTATATCTCTTAAACTATAATGGATTGAGAAATGTGAATAAGTGCAAGTACTCTCTTTTAATTGTATCTACCATATAGTTAATACTTTTTTTTCTGACTATCCCTGACTATTACTATCCCTTTAAAGAACTTTACTAATGGATTCACTCAGTCTTAATGTCAGTGTAACAGTTGATGATGTTGAAAAGATCCATCCACTGAAGCAATTTCCATTTATGCTCCAAGCAGAAATAGAAAATTCCAAAAGGCAGTTAGATGTCTCTGTGGACCAGTATCCTATTTGCATTGAGACAAAGTTTGAGGGAGCATCTTTTATTAACGTAACACAGTATTGACATACTATACCTTTATACTGTCTCTCTTAAGCATCAACATCTCTGAATGAATACTCACTAAAATACAAGAACATATTGTGGGAGATTTACTAAGCGGTGATAAAGAAGAGATGAGTTTTCCAGTTTATCACTTCTCCAATTCCTATGTTATTCTATGGAGCTTATGTGTGAAAGTGTTTTACTAGAAAGAATACATTGAGATTATCTCTCGTTTTTCAAGTATGTCCTGGACTCATTTTATCTACCTCAGATGGGTGAAAGGCTGAGCTCACCTTGCCAGGACTAGTACCTGCAACCTTGCGGCTTGAACAGATTCTACAGCTGGTGCCTTAACCAACTGAGCCATCTCTCTTGGCCAAATGCAATAAGATGTCTTCGACTTTGGAGATATTAGTGAATAGGCTCTCTAGAATAACATAGAAACTAGAAAAGTGATAAACTGGAGAAGTCATCTCCACTTTATCACTTCTTTATCACTGCTTAAAGGGATAGTAACCCCCCCCCCTGAACAACGTGATGCCAAAATACAGCAATCGTACAAACATACTAAACTCACTTAGTCCCATCTCTCAAACCTTTATGGTTTGAAAGATGTAAGGCAAGACAGACCTCCATTTCCTCCCCCTTCTCATACGTCTGCTGTATAGCGGACGTCATGAGATCCTGCTTCCAGCACCAGACGGCGGCTCTGCAGGAGCGCTGTCATCTAGATATCTCCATATTATTAGTTTATGGGTATGGTCTAAAACGTGTGCCTGGCTTGCAAGCACATGTTGTAGACCATACCGATGAAGTAATTATACAGAGATATCTAGATGTCAGAGCTCCTGCAGAACCGCCGAAGGTCGGCCGACCGGATTCTGCCTCTGACAGCTTTACAGCTCGTCAGGCAGAAGGGGGAGGGACCGAAGGACTGTCTTGCCTTACATCTCTCAAACCATAAAGGTTTGAGAGATGGGAATAAGGGACTTAAGTGTGTTTGTATGATTGCTGTATTTTGGCGTCACATTGTTCGGGGGTGTTACTATCCCTTTAATGAATCTGCCCTTTGAATATTGATGATATCAGCAATGTGTTAGAGACATCTCTAATACCCAAGGTGTTCATTTTCACACACCATACACTTTTTGCATCTCAAAAATTACATCATTATAAACTACTTTACAGGGAGAGACAATACTGTCACTAACAGCCCGATCAATCTCCTGATGCCTGACAGGGTTTAGTCACAACAGACATTACTCCCTATTTCTTTACAGAAATAGTCATCTGTTTATAAAACATAGCCATTTTTATTTTTTTTTCCCTGTATAATGCTAAGAAATAGGTTAAAAGATGAGCGTTAGTACCGTGTTATCTGTAGAAATACAGGAGGCAAATGTAGTCAAGTTGATACCCATACCTGGGAACTCTCCGGATTTGCCCCAGAGACTCCGGTTCTGACAGAGCTTTACCGGGTCTCCGGGGCAGAGGCTGATTCCTCCGGATGTGGGGAGTTTCTATTGAAACTCTGCAACATCTGCTTTTTCTCCCGCTGTTCCTCCGTCCCCAGCCTTCTGTGTGACACCTTTAAGCCCTGCCCCCCCACTTGCATCAAGCCCCGCCCCTTATTGACGCAAGTAGTGTCATTTTTGTCACCCCCTGCTGAACAGAGGACTCCCCTCCGGGAAGCCCTCAATTGGAAGTTCCCAGGTATGTTGATACCTTTATTGGCTAACTAAGCAGATTTCTTGAAAGCTTGCATCCTAAATCGTCTTAGTTAGCCATATCAACTTGACTATATTTACTGCCAAGAAATGGGTTAGTAATAGTTGTGTTAGAACTGAAAATACTGTTGTAGTTTCTACTTTCTATTTGTTTAGTTGGTACAACTAATCATTTTTGCCATAAAGAGACTGTATAGGTTTAGTCCAGCTAGCGTATTTGAACTAGATAGAATGATGTTACAGTTTTTTTGATGACTCTGCACTTTCTCAAAAACTTAAAGCATATTTGTTGTCCTTGCATATTCACATCATCATAGGTTTCTAAGTCCACTTATGATCAAAGACAACTGCACAGCCTCCTGGCACATAGTCTGCTTGTTATGTTCTTCCTTTTGTCATTTGTAAATCCTTTTTTTAATTTAAAGCTAAAAAAGGTATTCCTTAACATAATTAATACCAGTTTTGGTCGGCCAGGAGTTGAATGCTATTGTCAGCATGACAGCGGAGCTGCAGTAATCCAGCTTCAGTTCCTGATTAATGAGGTTAGTACAATCACTTTTATCTATTTTCTGACATCATTAGCTTATGTATCTCTTCCCATTTGTTTCCTTTTTTTGCCCTTGTTTATTTTCTAATTTGTAGGTCTTTATGTCTGTCTTTATGTCTGTCTATCTGTCCATCCAGTCATCCATAAATAAATAATTGCAATGTCGTTATAAATCTTAAAATTTATTCTTGCTTAAAGGAGCAGTAAACTTTTTTTTATGAAAATATGCATGTTATTGAGCTTTTCCTGCTTTGTAAAACAAGGGTACTCTCACTGCTTTCAGCTGTTTTATTCAAAAGCTATAAACTTTCAAATAATCAGGAGGCAAATTTACTGTGTATTTATTTCCTGTTAATTCTAACAGGAAGTGCCTCGGCAGTTTCCATCACATTCTGTGGAGAACCATGTGTCATTGACTTTCCCCTCCATTAGAACGTAACATAATTACTAATTTGAATTTGACCACTAGAGGGCACTGCTAAAAGAACACGAGTTTAAACTGGAATAACTCTGGAAATATACATCTCTCTGGAGTGGGAGTACCCTTATTTTACTCAGTAGGAAATGCCCTACAACGTTTTTTTTTCCATTAAAACATTTTACTGCTCCTTTAACCCTTTGAGTGCCAGAGGGTTCTCCAGCAGTCAAAAGGTTAAAGTTAGAATTAATCTCTTGGGTGCTAGAGGAATTTGCCATGATTTGGAGGTATTTCTAGTAACCAAGGGGTTAAAAGGGTGAATTTGATATCTCATCCCAAACCCCACTGTACGATAATGTTGCATACCCAATGCACAATTTATAATAATTGTAATAAATAAAAGGCTGTATTGTAAAGATACTGAAAGGGTTAGTAATGTAAAAAAAAGGTTTTTTTGCATTTAAAAGAGCTTAAAAAGTTGAGCTAAATGCAAAAAAATAAAGGTTCACTCAAACCACTATGGTTTGAGAGATACAGGCATTTAAAGTTCGATGTCTATTGACAAAGAATCCCCTCACTGGAATGGTCTAAAACGTGAGGCACATGTTTTAGACCATTCCAATGAAGGGATTTGTTGTCAATAGCGCGATTGCAGCTCTGCTGCAGAGCCTCCGTGTCGACCGACACGGATCTCCTTCTGACGGCTTTACAGATGTCAGCAGGAGACATAGAAATTTAAATGCCTGTATCTCTCAAACCATAGCGGTTTGATAGATACGTTTTTTTACATTAATAACCCTTGAGATTAGGGTAATATTATTCAGTACTGTTAATTTAAGTAATTTTTAAATGTAAATACTGGTAAAACTGTTTGATTCAATACATTTTGTCAGCTTGCACAGGTCCACGTGGCGTTATTCAATATATCTGTTTCTGTATTATATATAAACCCTTTAAAATATAGCTTAACCCTTTGAGTGCTAGAGAGGGTATGCAACACATTGCCAAGTGATGCCTTGCATGACTTCCTGGCACTCAAAGGGTTTAGAAGTGGAAGTAAAATTCAAAAGATTGACTATAATTAAGAATAAAGGGATAGTAATGTTTCAAAATAAATGCAGCTCCAATTATTCTTTATAGTTTTGAGGCCATGTAGAGTGGTATTATCATTCTCTACTATGTGTATTTCCAGAATAATGGAATGATAGGTAAAAGAGGCTGGAGGGGACATTATCGTAAGCCGCCTCTCCTCAGATGTGGAATCTGGTCACTTGACCGGACAGTTCACAGCAAGGGGCAATCTTCTTACTGTGAGCATAAGGAAAACACTGCCCACCTTTAACCCCTTCGCGTCCTGTGACGTACCCGGACCGTCACGCTGGTCCGGCACTTAAGGACCAGTGACGGTCCTGGTACGTCACGTACTTTTACTCACCGCGCTCCTGCAGGAGCGCGGTGAGTAATACCGTGGACTGAAATTGATCGCTCCAAGACCGGAGCGATCTCTTTCAGTCCTCCTTTCGATGTGCCGCCCCACGTGATCAGTCACGTGGGATGGCACGTCGAACTCGTCTATCTGGTCCTTAAAGGACCAGACACCGCGGGATCGTCGACCTGAAGGGGTTAAGGAGGAGAGCAGGTTTTTCTGTATGCTAACAGAAGATTGTCCCTTGCTGGAATCCATTCGGATGGTCTTGCTGTGCAGCTTCACATAGGTAAAAGGGGCGGTGGGGGGGACACTTTTATGATTCAATTACTCTGGAACTACACATTGTAGAGAATGATAATAACACACTTCAGGGCCCAAAAACTATAAAGAATAATCAGAGCTTCATTTATTTTGAAACATTACTATCCCTTTAAGCTACACTTTAAACCAGAATGTCTGCACATCAGACCCAATATTTTATCAATAAATAACATGTGACTTACTACAAATAATAAACAGGGACGTTTTAGTTATAGGTTCGTGCCTAAAAGCATATGTAGCTTGCCAGCCAACATCAGGGCATCGCAGTTTAGACATGTCTGTATCTTCCTCAGCCCAACTTAAAGGTGCAATGGAAACATTTCTTTTCTGCAACATATTGCTTCCGCAACATTGCCCATATGAACTAGGAATAGAAGAGAAAGGTAAAAAAGATGGAATGATGACAATAAAAGAGAGATCCTGGTAGCAAAACACGATATTAGAAGCCCATGTTACAGATTAGGAACAACTATAAATTATATGAAGTGATCTAGGGAGAAAAAGGGGATGTTCTCTTTTGTTTTTGTGGTTTGAGCAATTCACAATCTTTTTTGGTCTGAATGATGGTTAATAGGCCAATATCTAGGCCTTTTCTGCTGAGGGCCCCCAAAAATCTAGACCAGTCCCTGAACACATCTGTATGAATTTTAGAGTCCTTAATGCAATGCGACATGATCAAAGGAAAAGGAGGGCAAAAGAAGTTCTAAACTTCCTGCTAGATATTCCTCCCTTCCATATAAGGGCTGTGTTAAAGAAACATATCCATGGACTGATCCAATTATAATCCCATGAGTAGAATCTTAAATGCTGTACTGTTGAGTAGTCTTTTGGACTGAGTTACAGAACTTAATGCTCTTTGTCACTCACATAGCTAGTTTGTTACCTTGTAGTCAGACTGTTTAAAGGTTTAATGAGTTCATAAAAAGTTATAAAAAACACAAAAAAGAAGAAGGGCGCCCAATAGTGCAATAGCGACTACAAAGAAGATGATAAATAGAAAACAATAGTAATGGTCAGCTGAGAGATAAGCTGACACAAGCGCTTCCGAAGAGATTAAACCGGTCTCCGTTCAAGCTGCATGCAAGTCGATCCTTCCAAACAGCTGGGAATCCGAATGCTAGACACGGCTCTTGGACATCCTCAGGATTCTTCCTTGACACAATCCTAGCAGTGACTTTATAAATGGTGAAACCTCTCTGGTGCCTCTTGGAATCAGTGACTGTGTAAAACCAGGCCAGATCCCCTCTGTGTGGTTGTTCTAGCATGACCACTGTTGTCCCACAACTATGCTTCCATGCGTGTACCATATCAACCCAAACACCATGGTGTTTAATATGGTACACAGACAGAGGGAATCTGCAACAGCAACTCATTTTGTGAGTACCATTCACTTGGGTGATTGGTGAAGGTGTTCACGTTAAATTGGGTTCAACACAAGGGACTCCTCTTCAACCTTTCTCCCTTCTTCTTTTGCTTTAACATTTGCTTGTATGAGTTGAAATATTAATGTAAAGATTTTAAAGATCCCTTTTGTTTTAGTTACTTTGTATATTTTTGGTACAGGGAGCGCTTGTGAGTGCCTTGGCGGATGACACTTTACACCTATGGAACTTGCGGCAGAAGAGACCTGCCATACTGCATTCCCTGAAATTCAGCAGAGAAAGGTAAGATGAGTCTTTCCTGCAGTTTATCATGGCTATGTGACTGAAACACTCAAAATGATATTTATAGATAAAGTTACTTGCATGCATTGCAAGCAAAACAGGGATTATTCAAGCAAACTGTCTAATGGTATATGATTGCGAGTTTCACTGTTGACCCCAAAATGCAGATTGAGGAAGTCACACTAGGTGGAACTTTTACTGTAGCTGGATTTTGTAAACTTCATTCTAGGGCCAGAATAACATGCATTTGCTGCCTTGTTTAATCTGAAATCATTTTGGAATAAAGCCACCACCAACAATGCATAAAAAATTTATAAAATATATATTTTTTTCTTAATATTTCATTAATATTTGGGAATATTTGCCCTAAACAAACTCCATCTGAGCCGTTCAAAAGGCTCAGCAAATTAGACAAACTGTGTTGTTCAGTTGCTATCAAAACGGTTCGTATTCTGAATACAGAGAAATGTCTCAGACTGAGAGGTATGGAATTAGGCAATAGGGGTCATGCACTAACGTGTGATCAGATGGAGATAACTGCTTCAGTGATATCACTTGTCCAGTTCTTATGTTATTCTATAGGGCCGACACACTAAGATCTCTCCTACTTGAAACATCTTAGTGCGTAGACTCCTTGTAATAACATAGGAACTGGAGAAGGGATGTTGCTGGAGAAGTTATTGCGGTTTTATCACCTCATTATCACCTCTTTATCATAGTTTAGTGCATTTCCCCCACTGCATGGGAAAGTGATGTATGGGAATAAAAAAAGCATGTTTTTTACGTGAAAGACTGAAGTCAGCCACTTCCTAGAACCTTGCTGTGTGGTTTAAAATGAGCTTAATTGTTAACATTACTATTTCTTTAATAAAGTTACATTTGGCAAGAGGGGGGATACATTTTGTTGTTCCAATAAAGTGCTCATTGTTCTTTTTAAATCAAATTGAAAAAAGTTAATGCTGCAAAAAAGCATATGTTATACAAATATAGCCCAAATCTGTGCAATATTTAAAGGGGATCTATCAACCCTACTCATGTTGGGCTGCATAGCTCGTGTGTGTAGCGACTAGCAGGGGTAAGGTTTTCATTTTGTTTAAAACTTCGCTAATTATCCAAATTTAATCAATGAAATATCTCCCTGACCCTACTTCCAGACAGACTGCGGGTACAACTCTGTACGTGCAGTCTGTCACTCTTCCTCTGCTCCCCTCCCTCTATCCAGCCTCCTCCAATGACAGAGGCTTTCTGCCTGTAAACTGGAGCTCTCTCATTGGCCAGAGATCGCTGCAGCTTACAGCAGGCAGAAAGCCTCCATCATCGGAGGAGGCTGGATAAGGGGAGGGAAGCAGAGGAAGAGTGACATACTGTCTGGAAGTAGGGCCAGGGAAATATTTAATGGATTAAATTCAGCTAATTAAAAAAAAAAAATGAAAACCTTATTCCTACTAGTTGCTACACACACGAGCTATGTAGCCCAACATGTAGCGATGATAGATCCCCTTTAATGGTTTTCAAACAGCTATTTGTAGTGTTCAGTTTCACTAAATTACATTGCAAAGGGCATCAATTGTAGTACATGTGTCATAAAGATAATGCCAGCCTGGACCGACTGAGTAGTTAAATGTTTGATGTAGGAGTTTTTAATTTCCACCATGACTTAGTTCAACAAATTCTTAGTATTTGTTGTTTTCTTTCTTTTTTGCATATATAATTACCTCTACTGTCACTTACACTTCTATTTATTAACCCCTTGAATGCAGAGATTTTTGCAGTGTACTACAAAGTAGCAAGTTGGAGACATCACTAGCATTCAATCACTTGGACTACCCAAGGGTTTTTCTCTACGTATGACACCACCAGGGCTGACTTTGTCTCAATGTCATTGTGTTAGTTTAAGTCATCTTCTATTACACTTTTACTGCTTATAAAACAATTCACATTGTCATTATGACCTAAGGAAAATATTTTGCTTTCCAGTGCAGTTCAAGTACAACCAAACTAGCAACCACTTTGGTTTCTTCCTTGATACGTTCTCTGTTAAAAGGATTGCTATAGAAGATTAAAGGGGTCGTATAACCCAATTACGTTTTAGGGGTTTTCCTATAAAGTAAAGCAAGGGTACTCCCAATACTTGGATATGTTTCTTTCAAATGTTTTTTAAAAAGATAATATTTTCCCCGATAAATTAATTTCAAGAAGTTTTGCAGCCAGGGGGAAATGTTGCTATTGCAGCCTTAGAAAAGATGATCATTGCAGATACAGGATTAGTATGGACTTTTATGGGATATACCATGAGCACCAAAATAATCTGTAACATCATCCTGCTAGGAAAAAAAAGTGGTGACTGAAAAAGTAAATCTGGTAAACTAACAAAACATTGACTGTCACTGCTGTTGCCAGCAGGAGCCATCTTTTCACCTAAAATGAACTTGTCCAGACCCTATACTGCCTATTTGAAGGATAGTAAAGGGTCAAAAAAGGTTTTATTCTTTCATCTCATGGGTATGTTTTTCTGATTAAAATGATCTGAAAAATGATTTAAAGGGATAGTAATGTTTCAAAATAAAAGCAGCTCCAATTAATCTTCGTAGTATTTAGGCCATGGAGAGTGTTATTTCAGTACTGTCAGAGTTGTAGTTCAAAAGTAATTGAATGATAAAGTATCCCCCTCCCGCCCATTTTACCTAGTGTAAGCCACCTTCCCTCAGATGTAGAATCTGGTCTTCTTACTGTGAGAACAATGAAAACCCTGCCCCCCTTGACAGGTTTTTCAGGATTTTCCCTCATGCTAATTGAAGATTGTCCCTCTCTGCAAGCCATCTGGACACCACCTTTCTGTTCTGAGGTGAGCAGTGTTACATCAGTAAAAGGGACAGGAAGGGGATACTTTATCATTCACTTACTCTTGAACTACAACTCTGACAGTACTGAAATAACACTCTCCATGGCCCAAATACTATGAAGATTAATTGGAGCTGCTTTTATTTTAAAACATTACTATCCCTTTAAACAAAAGAATGCTTTTATATTCTCCTCTTCATCTGTTTGATATTGACATGATTGTTGATGTCACCAGAATCTTCTCTGTTCATTCCTCAGTGTCTCAGATATTGCAGTGTTTGGGGCAAACATTGTCAGTTATTGATATGCATATGAGCATACCATCTGATTGCAGTGATGGATTTTTAAGAATCACCAGTAAGCACCTTCATTCTACTACTTGGCATTATTTTCAGGTGACTTCACCCAATCCCTCCTTCTAACCTGCCCTCATTGTGGTTTTTAACATGTTCTTGTCCACCATCTACTACCAAGTAGGAAATTCTAAAAAAGAAATGCCAAAGTGGGCTTTTAACCAAAAGAGCTGGTGTGGGGATGGTGATGGTGGTGGGGGGTTGTGATCTGTTGAAGTGAACTTTCAACCCTTGCTAAATGTGTTGGTCCATAACTCTTTTTAGCCAGTAATTATGAGTCACTTCAGTGAAACAGTATAATAACAATTTATGTGCCATAGAGGTAGGCAACACACTGCTCAGCAGTTCATTTTCTACTCATCTAGCATTCAAAAAGTTGGAGGATTTTTTTTTAATCTTATTTATGTTTAAGTACAAGAAAGATAATTAAATATATATCAAAATCCACATTCACTTACAGTATTTGTCTTCAGTTCTCTTGGCTTTGATCATCATCCCACTACTGCTACAGGACTTCTGGGCAAATAAGTTCAATTACTTTTTTAAAGGGATAGTAATACTTAAAATGTAAAAAAATATATGTTGTAGGGTTTATCCCCCTGAGTAAAACAAGAGTACTCCCACTGCTGAAAGGTGTTTCATTCAAAAGTTATTAATTTTCAAAGTTGAATTTTTTAGGTGCAATATCAAAGTGGCCTGAAATTGTACAGTGGCGCTGTTGCTACACCATCCTAAGGAGATTTATGGTACCGGGACCAGAGCTGTCCATAGGATCGTGTAGCAACAGCGCCACTGTACAATTTCATCGCACCTAAAAAATTCAACTTTGAAAATTAATAACTTTTGAATGAAACACCTTTCAGCAGTGGGAGTACTCTAGTTTTACTCAGGGGGATAAACCCTACAACATATTTTTTTTAACATTTTAAGTATTACTATCCCTTTAAACCTGTGTGTGTTTTTTTACATTAGCAGTGCCCTCTAGTGGTCAAATTCCAATAAGTTATTTTGTTACATTCTAATAGAGAAGAAAGTCCTGACTTACCGTTCTCCATAGAATGTGATAGAAACTGCTGAGTCACTTCCTGTCAGGACAATCAGGAAGTAAACACAGTAAATTCACTTCCTGGTTATTTGAACTGTTGTAAAGGATGAATAAAACAACAGACAGCGGTAGAAGTACCATTGTTTTACTCAGCAGGAAAAGCTCTAAAACAGAGTTTTATAAAAAAAAAAAAAAAAAAGCTTTATGCTCCTTTAAGGGACACAAAAGATAGACCTTAATCACTGAGTGCTAGAATGGTAGGCAATGTATTATATTTTTTAATTAGACTACCAACCTTAGGGAGTAGATGTAGACAATGTAAACCCGTTTATAGGGATAAATGGTTCTATGATTCCACAATATTTATTTTCTTGTGGACCACTAAAAGTGTTTTATTGCCTCTCTCCCCACATTTTTGATAAACTGTTTATTAGGCATCAAATTGTTCACAAGTAGTACATATATATAAAATAAGACAACTGAATCCCATACCAACGCATACGGATAACCATTCAGATTACAATACAGGACACTAGTTGAGTAAAAATGATACCTGGCTAACTGAATGGCTTTGGATGAAAGCTTTCAAGACAACTAGGTCTCTTCCTCAGGCATCATAAGAATGAACACTGAATGCACAATACATGACTTTAAAACTCATGCACATAATTTTAACATCTAACACCCTAACTGCCAGAGAGGCATTCACCACACCTCTGTGGAGCCCAAAGGGTCAAATTCCATTAGCAGAATATTGTTTTCCCAGTGTGAGCCTTAAATTATGCTTTAGGCTCTGTTACGGCTCTACAAAGTTGGCTAGATAATACAAACAGGATTAATTACCTTTTTAATGCTCCAGAGATGGCTAACTTTAAAGAATGTATTGGTTAACCCCCCAAATGCCAGAGGGGTGCATAACCTATCGCTTCAATGAGACATGCAGCCCCCCGGCATCCAAATGGATCAAAAATATTTTTATTTTGTGGTATAATGTGACATAAATTCCTTGTCATGGTTTAAGCCACAGTTCAGAGTGTTAAACTTAGTTATCAGTTTATACTCCCAAATCTTTCTGCTGTCTATGTCTTACAAATTTCCCACCAGTACAGTCTCTTTGATATCTTTAATGCTGTGATTCATGCAAAAATGTTGACCAACTGGGGTGTCTCCTTTGTTGTTCACAATAGGCCTATGAGAATTCATCCTTTTTTCATGGTCTGTCCTGTCTCACATGCATATAGTCCTGTTTGGGGACATTTCACACACATGATGAGTTAAAAAACATTACATGAGCCACAGGAGATTTTGCCTTGTAATTGTAGTTTATGTGGAAATGTGGTATGGGCACCTTATGTGTGCTACAAATGTGTGGGCGAAGTTTAACATATCCTTTTAGACAAGTACCATTTTCATCTGCATTCATAAATGAGCTCTTCAGCACCAATTCAGGTTGGGGGGGTGCTGTTTAGAGGCGAGGCGGTTTTGGGAATATTCTTTTTTAATCTGTCAGTATGTAGTATTGTTTGGAGCTCTCTTGAAATTTTAGGCAGTACTTCATGCTGTGGGTTATAGGTGACTACATATGGCATTCTGTTGTCTTCCTGTGGTTGTTTGTATTCCTGGAGATTTCTTCTGGATACACTGAATTTGGAGATCCAGGGTCTTGGCATTATACCCATGACTGATAACCTCTGTCTTGAGATTGTTAAGATGCTGATCTAGGTCAGAAGTCTCAGAGCATATGCGATTATACCTTAGGGCCTGGCTATGAACAATAGAGTTTTTTGCGTGTCTAGGGTGGAAACGGTAATTTCTGAGGCAATCAGTACTGTCTGTTACTTTGTGGTACATAGATGTCTGAATGGAGTTGTTACTGATCCTGACTGTAGTATCCCAAATCAATTTGTATAGAATTAATTAGTATGAGTGAATACCTGAGTTTGATTTTAATGGTGGGGTGGAAGTCATTGTAATTTTTGTGAAATGCCAAAAGTACATCTTCACTGGCAGTCCAAATGATTAGGATTTCATCTGTTTATTGTAGGTAGACCAGAGGCTTTATTTGGCAAGTAGACAAGAACATCTCTTACAATTTTGCCATGAACAGGTTGCTGTATTGAGGTGCCATTTGCATTCCCATAGCAGTTCCAGTCTTTGTATGTATAGGTCTTGCCCAAATGTGAAATAATTGTGTATAAATATAAAGGTATTAATTGTGGTTCAGGTTCTGTAGTTAAGCCCTCTTGGTCTAGGAATGTTTTGCATGTTGCAATGCCATATTCATGTGAAATGCTGGGTTAGAGTGATTCCACATCCATAGTGGGTAGAATTGTTTCTCTAGGGATGAAGCCAATGTCAGACATTATCTCAGAAATGACAGATTTCACCCCAGACACACAAAAACACTCTATTGTTTGCAGTCGTTTCCTATGGATAACATCGTACAACATTTTACCCAGATTACAATATGCAGATGTTCATATTAGAGTCATCAACAGGTATATCTGTACTTCAAAATGTGTAAATGATCCATCCCAGGCTATATACTGCCTGTGCAATATGAGCTGAGCAATTGGTGAACAGAAATGCAAGTAAATATGAAGCTAAAGATAACTTCAGGGGGTGACAGCTTCTTATAGGAGTGCTAAAGCTTTTTAATTTTAATCCCATCCAGAAACAAAATGACCTAGTTTAGCCATGCTAACAAACCAGATACCAAACAAACCAATCCAACCTATACCCCGTTGCCTCACCAAATTGTCTAGTGCCCCTTTGTAAAGGGAAGATTTATGAATTTATACTGTTTGTAGAGGCTATAGCTGTAGGGGAATATATTTATAAGAGGTTTGAAAAATGTGGGTGTTCTAAAATTCTGACTAAATTATTCCATAAAATGGGGTTGGAAGCCTTCTCCATATCAAGACCGATTAACATGCCAGGATCTCCCAGGCCTTAAGGACTGCAGATATAGCCTTTCAAACATTAGCTACCAAATGTCTAACAAGTATGAATCCATTTTGGTCTTGTGAGATGATTGTATGGGATGAGATTACTGTGTCTTTAGCTAATATTAGTGGCTTAAACTTAGTTTTCAATAAGGAGATTGAGCAGTGTGCAGAAACTAATTGTAAATTTTTATTGGGTTTGGGTAGAACTATGATTTAAGAGAGGTTTTTTCTCCCCACAGGTGAGTGGAGAGTGATGGGTAGAAGAGGAGGTCCAATGTTTGATTTATATTGAATTATGTCCCAATACATTGATCAATTTTAATGCCCAGTGGAGTCCTAAGGACCCCATATTTTGTTACTTTTTGCTTCCACACTACACAAGCCAGGTGGTGGGATAAAAGGGGATATTAGCACCCTCCTCACTTAGGGATCCCCTTCCAGAGTCCTGAGTCTATAAATGGAACTGCTGGGATCTACTCAACCACTTTTTTCTAATTCTTGTCATTTAATTAACACAGTACTCCGAATATCTCAGCATTTAGTTTCTTTACACAAAGATTTACTGTAGTGCATTACAATCATAGAGGATCTGGAGCCACAGAAGGTATGTGAGAGGCAATGGAAGGTGGTGGAGGTACTTTTAATGGGTAGGGTTTCAGGAAGTACTGTTGAGAGTATATTTATATCAGCTCCTTAGATATGACTATTTAAAATGCTTAAAGATTGTATATAGATGTGAGTTTGTAATAGTTGTCACTCACCTCTCACTGAAATCTGATTGAACCTAACTGATGTTATCTGTTGAAGTGGTAGTCCCTTTAACCTTAATGGAATAAGAGATGGAGCAGAAAAAACAACTTATGCATGGCTCCTTTTTTTTTTTTTTTTTTTTTTTGCTGTGCTTTCTTCAGATGTAATGGAACTGAGATCAAAGTCTAAATGCAGTAGTCTCAATGGATATTGGCATTGCAAAAAGCAACTACGTTAATAGAGATGAATGTATATGCATATACATGTACCATCAATGATGTTTGAGCATGGAGAAAGTGTGTCCCTGCTCAAACATCTTGCTTCCCAAGAATGGAGAACAAAGCTTTTCCTAGCACCTCAAGCACAAATTAGAGAAGTGTAAGTACTCATGTTTCACAGATTGTGTTAATTAGGTCAACATGCCCTTCAGTTTAAATACTTTTCCCTCAGCTTTTATTGGTGATAAGGTTGTACGCTAGCAGCAGATGTAACTGATGTAAGAAAAGTCTAATTTTTATGTGACTGTTGGTTCGCCAAAAGCCTGTATAATGTATTCACAGCAGTGGGCAGGACGTAAATAAATACAGTGGAGCTGTCACCTTGAAGACATAGTAATGTTTCAAAATAAATGCAGCTCCCATAATTCTTTATAGTTTTTGGGCCATGTAGAGCTGTATTATCATTCTCTATGATGTGTACAAGAGAAACGGAATTATAACGTGTCCCCCTCCTGCCCCTTTTACCTAGTATAAGCTACCTCCCCTCATATGTGGAATCTGGTCGCTTGACCGGACAGCTAGCAGTGAGGGACAATCTTCTGGCTGTGAGCATAAGGAAAATCCTGCCACCTTGAAGGAGGAGGGCAGGTTTTTCCTTACGCTAACAGAGGATTATCCCTTGCTATGATCCATATAGATGGTCTTGCTGTGCAGCTTTACATCGGTAAAAGGGGAGGGAGAGGAGCACTTTATGATTCAATTTCTCTGGAACTACACATCGTAGTGAATGACAATAAAGCTCTACATGGCCCAAAACCTGCATTTATTTTGGAACATTACTATCCCTTTAAGACAAGTATAGTTCTACAAATAATTAATATTTGCCTATATGCTGCACTAGCCATTTTTCAGAAAAATCAGTAGTTATTGAGAAACTAATCTTTGTTTTGGTGGCACCGTGTAGCATTTTAATTTTGTACGTAGTATGCAAATTAGTTTTTTTTTTTTTTTTCGTCCAAACATATTGTTTACTGTGCTATTAGAAATGCCACAGTGTGTTGGCTCTGTCTAGATTCATTCATAGCACAGTGTTTTATAATATTGATCCTATTTAAATAATATCCACAACATTTGCAAAATTATCAATCCTAATTTATCATAGAAAAAATGTAAATAATATAATGACTAGATATCAAGATAAGACATGAGACCAAACCCACAGGCCACACCTATTGCACATCAGACCCAGGGAAACCCACACACAAATAGGTATCCTTTTGAAATATCGCATTTTTAATAGCTTGCTGCTTTAAGCCTCATTTAGGAGGTCGCCGTGTTCAAAAGGCGGACATGACAATCTCGCATTGCATATCAACTCAAGATTGTCATGTTGTGCCTTTTACCCCTTAAGGACCCATGACGGTCCTGGACCGTCATGGAATTCCGGGCTCCCCACGTGGCTGCACGCCGTTCGGGGAGTCTGGAATCGGATCGCACAAAAAAAAAAAAAAAAAAAGTGCTCCGTGGTCCTCAAGGGACCGCAAAGTATGTGCACGGCCGGTCCTTAAGGGGTTAAACAGCGTGATTGGTATCAGTAAACAGCCCTTGGTATCCTATTATTATTGTATTGTAAACAGTTACAACGACAAGTGTTTCGATACCTCTGATATTTAACCCTTTAACTCCACTATCTCTTAAGCTTGGTAACAAGATGCAGACCAGAGGTGGACAACCAGTGACACTTCAGTTGCTCTTGTGCTATAACTCCCATCATCCTCACGTGGGCATAGCCAGCTGGGAATAATTGCAGCTGCAGTCCAACAACACCTTGTGAGCCACCAGTTGCCCACCCCTGCTGCAGGCAGCAGCGTAGTGCTAGGATGTTTCTTCCTGTTTCATTTTAGCGACTGTGCTGGGGAAGATCAGCTCCCAGGGATTTGGCCGCATCTCTGTATACTGGATTATTACATTTTTATTTTATTTATATTTCACAGTGCTCCCTGCGGGTGCCTGAGCCTGGCCCATGAGCACCCAGTGGGTAGGGGGTGGCCTGAGCTGTGTGTGGGTGTGCCAGGGTGCAAAGTTCAGCACCTGCCATGAGTTGGCTGACAATCAGGGCAGCTGGGTCGCTCTTGCCGAGTCGTGGTTGCCAAAGACCTTGACCACCTTCTTCTAGTGCCCAGCCTATAGTGGACATGTCCTATTCGCACCACTTTGTGGATTTTCATGGCTCCATGAAACACTGATTGCTCTGTTTAAAGAAGGCATGACATGACAATCTCACGCTGATTTGCAATGGGAGATTGTTATGTCCGCCTTTTGAACATGGCGACCTGCTGAATGCGGCTTAAAGGAGCATGCTATTAAAAATGCACTATTTCAGAAGGGAACCACACAAATATACATAGTATCCTAAAAAAAATTTCTCGCTCAAACGAAGAAAATCCGGGAAATACAGTTTATGTTTTTGCACGTTTACTCTGCCTCCCCATGTTCTTTGCTAATGATATCAGATATGACATCATGAGTGGCATCATCAGTTATACGCTGACATTTTTTGTGTCTTAACCATTTCGGTGCCAGAGGGTTATTGCAACTCAGTACAAACAAATCCGTTGCATACCCCTCTGGCATTGAATGGGATATTTTATTATCAGTGACATCACTGTCAGTTATAAATAGCATCACTGCTGACATCTCAAATGATCTCATCAGTGACATTAAGAGAAACACTATGTGGAAATGTAGTGTCACTGCTGTTTGGTGGCACGCTACAGTGTTGTTAGGTAAGCATTTTATTGCAATGTGTTGCGTTCAAATCAACGGGCAATATGAACATTTTTATTTGTCCTCTATGGTGTGGTTGTTTTTTCTAGAATTGCTCTTCTTTCTTTCTGCATATTGCTTGACATTGACTCTTAAGATTCTTTACATCCAAATAAATCTAATGAATATATAGCTAAATGATACGAAATGGAAGATGAACAGATGGCCAAAGCAGTCCTTCTACACAAACATAAAAAAATAAAAACGGCTTATTTCTTTTTAGCTGTGTTTGACTGCCTACCCTTAGTTTCAAAAAGTAATGCCCTGTTTGACTAACTTTATGTAGTCCGCAAGTGCATAATATATCAAGGCAAATTGCCAGTCATTTTATGTTATTTTTCTTTTGTCTTCACCTATTTTTGTAACACTTTTTAGTGTTATGCATTATGCTGAACAAAATAACATTATCTCTGCAGCACAGTGATCTGTATGCTATGGAAGCAGGCTTTTCTACATTGTATCACTTTTTTCCATTGTGTCTTTTTTTTACATTGTTACGCTATCCCTGCTTTCACAGTCACTGACAGAAAGCTGTTTGGAAACAGATTCAGCAAGCTGTTTGTCAGGTACATCAAACTGTAAAAAAAAATAGGTGAAGATTGAGAAAATTATTTAAAAAATTATGAGCAATTTGAATATATCCTATAATATAAAGGCTAGATGTATATTTGTCTGATGTAGTCATGCGCAGTAGAGACTGCCCGAACGCACGGAATGCTGGGAAGTGTACTTCTGCGGTAGTACACCTGCCGTGTAGTGTACATTGGGTCCCAGTTACCCTCTTACCTCTGTTGGTCTGTGGTGAGGCTGTTCTGCGGCTAGAGGAGTCCCAGTGATAGTGCTGCCCTGACAGCAGACATGGGTGAGAATAGCGGCCATCACTGTTTCATCCTCCGGCGTCTTTGAACTAACTGAATTAAATGAGCCCAGTGGCATCTCTCAAACCTTTATGTTTGAGAGAGATTCAATTTTAAAGTTTTGCTTTTTTCCCTCTCCCCTGATGTGAGCGTTCTAGCTGACAGCAGGGGAATCCGCTTTGCACGTTGTTACCGATTGGCTCCCGTCGCAGCAGCCATTTTGTGTAGTCGCAGATCGAATATCCTATGCAGGGCTTGGACTCTTCTTCTCTCCTCAGCAGTTTAACCCTTTGCCTACCAGATAAGTGTAAATTAGCGTTTCTGGGGTACAGTAATTATCATACACCCTTTATTGGGGGGCGTTTTGATTCTTTGACCGTTTTGACTTTGTGAGAGTGTCTACTCTGTTACACCTTGGGGCTAAGCCTAAGACTAAGGATACTGGGGTGTCTGTGTCCCCCATTGCTCATTGCTCCTCATGTCAATCAGGGTTACCTAGATAATACTTAGGTCATGTTTCCCCAGCATGCGCTGCTGCCCCTGAATCCTCTGGGTCCTCTAGCCATGCACTAGAGCCAATATGGGTGCAATAGTTTAAGGCTACTAACAGGGACCTCCGGTCCGCCCCTTACAACTCCTTCCATCCACTTTACAGGGGGTCTTCAACTCGTTGCAGACCCCCGCTACCTATCAGATCTTCCCTGCCTAAACCGCCGGGTGTACCTGATGTGTCTGATTCCTCTGAGGAGGAATTATAGGTGGACTCTGATGATGATGACTGTTCAGCTGTTCCTTTATCTCAGTTTTTTTGGGGAATGCACAAATGATAAGCTACAGATCACACAAGTGTAAGAATAATACATTGCCTTTGTCATTGTGAAAATAATGTGGAGAGGGGTGTGTGTGGATGGTAGCTGTTGACGTTGATGGGAGTTGTTGTCCCCAAGAGCAGGAGAGCTAAATGTTCCTACCCCTGGGCTGGGCAGGTGACATGCTCTAACGAGAGATAAAAGTACAATAAAATCTCAGGTATAATACTCACCTGTGTGTAATACACAGGTGTAAATTATAACCAAGATTTCAGGGGAAAATAAAAGTGCCTATGTATAATATGCACCCTTGTTTTCCCTCCCTCTACGCACCAAAAAAATATTTTCCTCTCTGTTTCCCTCCCTCTACCCTCCTCAATATGCTCCTACCTTGCCCTCCCTCTATTCCCCATCTCTGAAGGCACTGCTTTACTTTCAGTGTATACAGTAGTGCCCTGTGGGACCTTCAGGTCCCAAAAGAGCACTACCAGTCCTCACAGGGGGATGAGGGAAGCGGCTGGCAAATGCGCATGTCTCCTGCTGCACAGATGTCCCAGATGCCTCCGGAGGGGGTGACTAGAGGGAGGGGTAGGTGGGAGTATATTGAGGTGGAGGGAGAAGGAAAACAGACACAAGGATATATTTTTTTCTCTCTCGTGTATAATACACCCTCCCATTTCACATAAGTTGAAAAGGGGCTAAATTGTGCATATCATACAATAATTATGACTCATTGCATGTGGAGATTAATATATAATTTCCGCTGCTTTATTTTAGATAATCATCGGTCTTCTATTTGATTTTTTTATGACAAAATAAAGCAGCAGTGAACTATTTTATGAGAAAAAATATATTGCAGTGCTTTTTCCTTTGAGTAAGACAACAGTACTCTTATTGCTGAGAGGCGCACATTTCCAGTGTTATTAAAGTTTTAATTTTTTTTTTCATTAACAGTGCCTTCTAGTGGTCAGATTTCAATTGGTTACTCTGTTGCATTCGATGAGAGGCAAATCACTGACAAACAATTCTCCACAGAATGTGATAGAATCGTGTTGTCAGATTGAACTTTCAGGAAGTAATCATGCTGTCACTCACTTCCTAACAATTAGAATGCTTATTTGAATAAAACAACTGATGACAGTGAGAGTGCTCTTGTTTTACTCAGGAGGAAAAAGCCAAAAGCCTTATAACATATAGGTTTTCAGAAAAAGCACATTGCTCCTGCAGACTGGTGGTGTGTTATGTTATGCAGAGCAATGCATAGCGTACCCCTCTAGAACTCAATGGGTTAATGGATTTCTGTATATTAGACACTGACATTTCATTGTTTACTTCAAATCGTGGGCCATATTCCATTGTGGCACTAAATTTATCAATTCATTGTATCTCTCACATTTCTGTTGTTGTGTTTATTGATGTCTGTCCATCCATCTGTCTATACATCTGCCTGCCTATCGGTCTACCTTACCTGTCTGCCTATCAGGCTATATCACCTCACATTTAAGATACTGTAAAATTCGGAGCAGATTTTCTAGTAGTTATGGCTTTGAATGTTCTCATTAGTCAAAAAAATCTGTGACATGTTTGTTGTGTTATTAGCATCTTAGCTTAAAGGGAAATATACTGTAATGGGAGATAAGCTTACACTAGCATTATTCCCTCACTCTGCCTGCATGCTGATCTTGCCTCTATTCATCCCTGCCGGTTCTTTTTCTGCTATTGTTCTTGAGGTTAACCACCACATAGAATAATGTGCTGCAAATGCATGTTGCCAGTATAATTTACATATTTCTTGTATCTGTTTCTCTTCACTATTCAGGGCTTTTCATTTTCTCCTGCTTTCCCTCCCCCTTTCTTAATGCATTTACTTATTTATTTTTTCAATGAAGCATCCGGTGGAAGATCTGCTATTTATAAACTGCGTTTTGTATTTTCCAATCTGCATGATAGTGAACTGTAGGATAGTGGCTTTAATCTTGAAGTTGCTTATGAGTGAAGAGCTTTATGATTTTCATTAGCTTCTCTACCCCCATGTTCCCAGTTAGAGGGTTGCTTGGCAGCCAGATCCCTGCACTCATCATTCAAGTGATAGGCCCATTTATACACATGCTTCAGCTGCTTATTACTGCTTTGAATCTAGAGCAGGAAACCTATTGTAGATCTCTACCTGCTCTCAGTGGAGAGGAGCGGGAGATATCTTCTGCCTTCAGAGATATTAGAGTGACAGACGTTGCCAGCCAAGAGACAACATCATCTTAATACATGCAGTCCATAGAGTATGGATATATTTATTGCTGTGTTGAAAGATGGAAAAGATGACTCACTAATCACTTTCGAAGCTGTCATTTTCGCAATACCAGCACATCATTTTTGGTCACATAGAGATATCTGTTATTTCTATGCCCACAAAACAATTATATATATACGAGAGCAAGTTTCTGGTTTAACAAAATCACAGCTTCACAGTGTTGGTGGGGATGGGGTGAGGGGTAATAATATTCCCCTAGTTCCCACTGATATAAATGGAAACTAGGGGAATTTTATTAAAAAATGGAACTATTACCCCCTTGACAACTAAATAAGTCTCCAGTGCATTGCAAAGCAATATACAATATACTGCCCAAAGTGCAGTTGTTTTCTTCCTCATATTAAAGTGGATCTATCTCGTATAGATATCTAATGCTTATTGGATAGAGCATTTAGCAAAAAAGTTTAATATGTTAGTCATTATCTGCGCAAAAATTCAAGTTTAAAATGTGCCCAGCAGCCTACTTCCTGCTTGCAGCACTTTTTCTGCTCCTGTCCCACTACCCAGCATCCTCCAATGACGGATACTTTCTTTCTCTAAGCTGGAGTGATCTCATTGGCAGAGATCGATATCTAGCCAATGAGATCACTCCAGCTTAGAGACAGATAGCCTCTGTTATCGGAGGATGCTGGGTAGTGGGACTGGAGCAGCCTCTGTGCGGCAAGCGGAAGTAGGCTGCTGGGCACCTTTTAAACTTGAATTTTTGCGTAGATAATGACTAACATATTAAACTTTTTCGCTAAATGCTCTATCTAATGAGCATTAGATATCTATATGTGATAGATCCACTTTAATTGGTAGAAATGTAACAATCTGCCAATGCTACTAATTTTCTGCTCTTAGATGTTTGCCTAAAAATCATGCTCCTGCACTTTGGGGTATGTACAATCATGCAAGATCCACCAAATAAGAGTTCATTTATATAGTGCTTTTCTCCTTAATCAGATGCTAAACATGTACAGCATGCGATTGGGCAGTTATTGGAGAGCAGCACTTGCATTGAATGTGTAAACATAGATAAATAAAAGAAGCATGGTGCTGCCCGTATGAGAAGATGCAAAGTGAAGAAAGACATATTCCACTGTTCAGCCACACATAGACTGGCTGACATCCCTGCTTTGTTTCACTGCTTTACTGGTGGTCACAGATAAACACATACTTTGTCTGACATCTCAGCTTTGTCCCACATGGCTCATGTATTACATGTTAAGCCGCATATGCACATACATGGGAACTCTCCGGATCTTCCCCAGAGACTCCATTTTTAAGACTGAATTACCGGGTCTCCAGGGAAAACAGGCAGATTCTCTGGGGGCAGTGAGTTTCTTATCCTTCCCACCTTGTTCCTCTCACTTAATAATTTCAAAGTATTTTACCAGGAAGGACACATTGAGATTGCCTCTTGTTTTCAAGTATGTCTTGGGGATATAGATATTATTACCCAGTTTAATGGTACTCATTTTATCTACCTCGGAAGGATGAAAGGCTGAGTTGACTCTGCTGAGACTGGAACCTGTGACTTTGCATTTTGAACAGATTCTATAGCTGGTCTCTTAACCCACTGAGACATCTCACTTAATGACACAAAGAAGATCAAGGCCCCCCAACCAATTAAGCCCTTCTTCCTAATTATGAGAATCACATCATTGATGGTCCTCTGGTCTGCAGCACATGAGCCCTCTGTGAGGGCTCAAGATGAGGAAGTTCCCAGGTAGGTATGCATATGCACCTCATATGCTATCTCCCATTGGTGCTGCTCTTCTGTTCACAATCAGTGAGAAACTCGTCGGCAGTTAACAGAAGGGCAGCAGCACGTGGACGGAGGCGCAGCTCATGTGAGGCATGCATTCTAAAGACCCAGTATTCAGTCCTCACACTGAGGATGCAATAATCTTACACTGATCTCCATGATACCACCTCCAAGAAACCTCCAGACCTCAGACAGAGAGTGCTGAGTGATCTAGAAGTGCACATTCATTCTGCCCTGCTCCCCTTGATACCACGCCAATGAGGAGGCGAGAATGGATAGTAGGGATATACTGTTATAAGGTCAGGCAATTGTTGCAAAGGGACTGATTGTAATTGGAGGGAGAATGACACAACCCAGTGAAGTGCTGTGATTTTAACATGAGTGAGCAGGGGGGCATTGTCCTGTGTCGATTGTCACAGTGACTGGTTGACAGTTCACAAGCTAGAAAGACCTCTGCTGTATGTATATAGCCAGACACTATAACCAGAGAAAATCGGTCTGCGGGATGAGTTTTTATATTTAGTACTTTCACATTTTGAAGGGAAACATTTTAATGTTTTTGGAAACATTTTAACCTATAAACTGATTAGCTGAACCTATGAAACTGAAACAGCTGGAATTAAATAAAAGCTATAATGTTTTTGGGCACTCAGACACAAGTTCCTTGTGCTACATATCGCCTGAGGAAATGTAGTTACTCAGTCCCATTGTATATCTAACGAAACAGACATTTATACCTTCCCACCTAACACTGCATAGTATTAAAGGAACAGTGAACCCATATAAGCTAAACCAGTAGAGGCCAACCCTGGTCCACAAGAGCTACCAACAGTGCATGTTTTTAGGACAGCCCTAAATGGGCACAGACCAATTAAAGTTAATGAGCCACTAATTAATCCACATGTGCTCTAGCCTGAAATCATGCACTGTTGGTAGCTCTTGAGGACCAGAGTTAGCTACCTTTTAGCTAAACTAAAATATAGGCTATGTATCCCTGACTACCACTAACCTACTCCTTCAGGCCTTAGTATGAACTGTCATAGGGTGATCCTGCAGTGCTCCCTTAAGACTTGGGAAAAGGCTTCTCCACTTCCTGTCTGTGATAGATGACCAGAACTATAGGAGTTGGGACTGACATGACAAGACTCCACAGATCTAGAGTGCTTGCTCAGAGCCAAAATCTTGCAAGATTTTGTCTGTAGGCAAGCACAGTTGCCCAATGGGGCGTGAGAAGTTGCTCCCAGCTCCCATAGTGCTGGTCACCTATCACATACAGGAAGTGGAGAAGCTTTTTCCTGGTCTTAAGGGGGCACTGCAGGATCTACCACATGATTCAGTAATTATTATTCCCTGAGCTACTGAGTGAGGGGTATATCTGATTTAGAAAAAATTGAACCTTATGTATAATTGTAAACTAGCTCAATTTTGTGGAAAACCATCTGCTTTGTAGGGGACAAAAAAAACATTTCCCAGAAGCCCTCAGATTTAAGTGGGGGTGTGAACCCAGAGGCATAACTAGAAATCACTGTGTCCTGGTGCAAAAATTGCCATTGCCCCCATTGGGTATCTCCACATTGCCCCCAATGTCCTCCTCTCCACATTACCCCCAACTCTCCACATTGCCCCCAATATCCACCTCTCCACATAGCAAGGGGTCACAGGGGGAGGCTGGGCCCCTGGAGTGATAGTCCTGGTCGCAGGTGCGATCCCTGTGACCCCTATTGTTATGCCACTGGTTAACCCCTTGAATACTAGATTAATCTTCTGTGCTTTGTGAAGCAATGTGTTGGGGATTCATCTAGAATTCAAGGGTAAAAAGCCCCATTTAAATCAATGGGAATTGTTATTTTGCATCCCCTATGACACAATTAATTTGCTCCACTTTTATGTTTATACAAATTACCATTTTATGTTTATTGGAAATTGAAGCCTTCCATTGTTAGCAGAAACTCAAGTATTCACCTTCTCATTGCTTGTGCTCCCTCCATTTGTAAGGTAATTTATCAATCTGCATATTGGATTAATGTGCCCTTTCAAGCCATAATTCCTACTAAAGTCAATGAATGTTACGACCCTAGCGTCTCTCTGGTAATCCATTATGGACCATAATATATCACTCCCAATGAAAGAAGAGAAAAGCCCAGGAAAATGGGACAGGCCTGTTATCTGTTGAAAACAACCACAGTGGTTACATTATACACATGGCGGTAGAGTAAAATGCCACAAAGTCAGGGCCTTTCCAAGGCTCAGTTATTACAAGTCTAGGTATTTATAAATATATTTATATTGAAAACAATGAATACAGTAGTGCAGTGCAAAAGAAAAATAAAAGGAAGAAATCTCTGCTGAAAGAGCTTGCAATCTAATTAGCCTATTTATTGTAAATCTCCAAAAGGGTCTTTTTTTAACCAGTTAGGTGCAAGAAAGGTGTAAAACTCATGGTATTAAAGTATCTTGGGCTCTCTTCTAGCATTCATATTTTTAAAGTGGAACTATCCCTCAAATTAAAGTGCCCCCCCTAATTATTATTCATATAGTGATATGCTTATCGATACTTGTATGATCCTGAATAAGTCCAGCATTATTGAGAAATCCATCTTGATTGGAGACTCACAGGCAGGCTTCCTGCTTTAGCAGCAACTGTGCATCTGCGCCGTTAGTCACTTCCTGTACCTTAAGGTACATTGCAACTTCCCCCATGAATCATAAAGGAGACTGGAACGGAGAGCGCAGGCGCACAGATGCCTAACAGGCAAGATGTCTGTGCTGATGCCTGCTTTTTAGAACAAAAGGAATTTCTTAATAATGCTGGATTATTCTGGATCATACATGTATTGGTATGCATATCACTATCTGAATAATTATTTGGGGGGCACTTACTTTAATGTGAGTGAAAGTCCTGCTTTAAAGTCAGACTTATAAAATGCAACTTATATAAAAGAGCATGTAGTAAAAATCACATATACACATGCAAAATCATCCATACCTTCATAAATGTATTAAATATTATCCTGAATGATATGTTTCTCATCAAAGTTAGGGAAGCCATTATATTTCAATCTATTGTCCAGCTGTGTTTTATACAGAGAGGCTAATGTACTAAGATGATATGGAGCAATTCTGGAGCAAGTTAACTGTACCATAGGGGACATATACATATTCAGATCGATTTAAATTGGACTTTTAGACCCTTGAATGCTAGAAAGGTATCCAACACGTTGCTCCACAATGCATTGGGGACTTCTTTAGCATTTAAGAGGTTAAAAGCTCCATTTAAATCTCCAGGAATTTAGGAAATTATTATTTGTTCCATATTTCCATTGACATAAATGGGACTTTGAACCCTTTGAATTTTAGAGGGATTTCCAATGACCCTATGGTACAAATAAAAATTCCCTTTGATTTAAAGGGATAGTAATATTTAGCCCTTAAAAATTGGGATTAAACGAGACCAGCGGCATCTCTCAAACCTTTATGGATTGAGAGATATACGCATTCAAAGTTCCCTCTCCTCTCTCCCCTGACGTCAGCATTCTAGCTGACAGCAGGGGAATCCGGTCCCGGGACCCGTGGTGGCTCTGCAGCAGTGGCGAGATTGAGTTATAGAAACAGAAAAGGTTATGGTGGGGAAAAAAGTGAATGAAAACCCCTTCCACCTGAATTTGGTGGGTGGTAAATACAATGTTAAACAAAAATTTGACACACCAGTCAAGCCATAAGACTTACTTTCCCACAGAAAGCTCACATTTGCAGTGTTTGTTACTACTGCAAGGGATTCTGGGTAGGCATATGCAAATAAGTTCCTTCACTGAAATGGTCATCTACGTGTGCTTGCAAAGCAAGCACACGTAGAAGACCATTTCAGTGAAGGATTTCTGTTTCTGTAATGCGATCTCATCACTGCTGCAGAGCCGCTGCTTGCTCACAGACCGGATTCCCCTGCTGTCAGCTATAACGCTGACGTCAGGGGTGAGAGAAGGAGAGGGAAATTTGAATGTGGATATCTCTCAATCCATAAAGGTTTGAGAGATGCCTCTGGTCTTGTTTAATTCCAATTTTTAAGGGCTATAACATGAGTGATAGTAAAAATGAAGTATTACTATCCCTTTAAATGGGGTTTTAATTACTTGAATGTTTGAGAGGTCTCGGACACATTCCAATTGATTTAAATGGGGCTATTAACTCCTTGAATGCTACAGATGTCTCCAACACATTGCTTATTATCTTTTAATGAGTTTTTGGATTGATCAAGTATGCTGCGTGTCTTTGATCAATCTGTGATGCAGGTTTTTGATTATGAACTGCACAAGCCATATTTGGCTCTGTGCATATTATTGGATTCTGACTGTTTAAAATGATACTGCACGTGTGTGATACCATAACGTTAAAAAGGAAAATTCTACCCACAGATCTCACCCCACCCTGTTCTGGCAAGCCTCTAAAGTGGTACTCCAGGGCTACATAATCCCATACTCTGCAAAATGGTGGAGAGAACTGACATCCAAATTAAACTCTTTACAGCACACTCTAACTAAGACCTATAGGCGCATGCTGACACGCAACACCCAACTTAACTGATCTCTCTACAGATCTGCTTGGAAAGCTTATGAGGCGGTGTTAATGGAGGCTGCACGTTCTCAACAAAATACCCAAACCTGTACTTGGTTTAGACATGCATATCAACAGGGTAGACTCTTTGTTACGCTTGCCAGGGGGGAACCTCACATATAAACCTCCTCTATTACTGGAGGAGGTTATGGTAGCAGTGCACTCCCTCACCCACAACAAATCTCTGGGCCCTGATGGTCTACCACCATAGTATTACAAGTCCCTCCTGGACGATATAGCCCAGCCCCTCACGGACTTATTCAATGATATCCTTGACACCGCCAGGATCCCACAACATTTTGACATGGCCACAATCATAGTCTTGCCCAAACCGTATAAAGACCCCCAATTAGTACACTCATACAGCCCCATCTCCTTTCCAAACTCCAACTTTAAACTCCTCAATAAAATCATGGTCAATCGGATGAGTGGGTCCCTCCCACTCCTGATCTCAACAGGCCAGATGAGGTTTGTGAAAGGTAGATACTAGGTGGCCAATAAAAGTCATAGCTGCTGTCTGTAAGGCAGAAGCGTTCTTAGACCTCTCTCACCCCTCCTGCTTAACCTTGATGCAGAGAAGGCATTTGATTCCATCTCCGTGCAATACTTTTACAGGTTGCTTGAGTGACAGTGCTTTGGCCACCGCTTTATATCATATCTTCAGTCCATTTGTAATATGCCTCAGGCCATGCTTTCCGCAAAAGGTGTACATTTTTCTTCCTCCAGTGGAGAACCAGGCAGGAATGCCAACTCTCCCTGCTACTGTTCAGTCTGGCACTATACCCCTTACTAAAGAAAGTTGCACAGTTAAAGTGTGGCAGTATCTTAGAGGTGCTTTGTATCGTGATAGACGTGCTTCAGATTTCCTCACATTCATGGGCAACAAACACTTCCAAGATGGACAGGCTGATTGGCATTTCATCCAGTGGAGAAATAGAGGCATAGAGACAGTGGGCCAGCTCATAGATCCTGTTGCCTATTGGGTCCGTGCCTTCCCTGTCCTGAGAGATAAGTATAGAACCCCCCATGACATCTTCCTATATATACAGGTTAAATCATATGCAGACAAGATTCTCCGACAACTGGCACCGCTCCACGAGTACTGCCAGTTTGACTACTACTATTGGGGTTCTGATCCCTCCAAAATTAAAATCTCACAAATCTACAAATTTCTTCTACCCATTATGGATCACATCCGGAGGGGAAGGGCTTAGCCTTGTGGGTGACGGACTCTCAGGGGACTGGCATGGACTCCATAATGTGCAGCTTTTTCAGGTGACCGAGATTTACCAGTTCTGACTACTTCTAGGAACTCCAGTGTAGGTTGTTACACCATTCAAATGTTTCCTCAGTTTTGGCATATTGGACAGGCCTGACTGTTGAGCCATGCTGTCCAAAATGTAAAGAGGAGCAGGCAGGCATTGTGCTTCTGTTGTGAGTTGCCCTAAAGTTCATGATTTCTGGTCCAGAATAGGCTTTATGTTAAGGACATGTGAGCTTGCTATCCCCTTAACTACCCCCGCCTTCATTGTGGGAGTTAATGACACTGCTACATCCATACCTCACTATCTATTAAAATTAATTTATATACTTCTACTAACCGCGATTAAATGTCTCCTACCCCACTGGATGGCTGCCTCTACCCCTTCCTTAAAACAGTGCCTGGATAAGGCCAACAATTTTTGTAAGTTATTTTGACTTTTGGCCACATATAATAAAGAACAGGATGGGGTAAATGTATGCAGGGCTGGGAGCCATTTATCAAGACCCTCCCCAGGGTAATCCAACCTCAGTTCTTTGACAGTTTCCTGTTTACTTTTTGGATATATGCTACCAGCCTCTCTGATGGAGGTCCCAGTGGTTGACTGATACCTTTTAGTAGCAAAGTGGGGGTCCATCCTTGTTTGATAACTTGATGTATTCTCTGGGCCAGGGTGGTGGGAGTTGCTTGTCACAGAGGCCTGCTGGTTTTTTGGTGGTGGTGGTGGTGGGGGTTTATTTAGGTTTTTCCAGATTTTTATTTTGTTATTGGGGTTATTTGCCTCCTGGTTTTTGTTCTTTTGTTGTTTTCTTGTACATGGAAATCGTCAGTAAAAAGTTTTATTTAAAAAAGGAAAATTCTATGGACACAGGCACCTTTTTTTACACACTGTAAAAAAGACACAAATAGTATGCCATATTATCCATCTACGTGTGAAATTTGGTGTCTATACTTTCAGTAGATTTTGCTGTGGGCTTGACAAAATTTACAAAACTTAATTCCAATTTATAATGAAAATTGTAATCTTTATATTTGAAAAATACTGAATGTGTTTATCTCCGAAATGGAGGGCTTGTGGAGACTGTTTTTAACTCTTGTACTCTAATTCATATTTGTCATTTCCTTCAAAATTTTTATTTGTATTTGAAAATCCGCATTTAAAGGGGATCAAGCTCTTACATATTATTGAGGTCAAATAAATTCTGAATAGAATATTATAATAGCATATGTCTCTTGCTTCACTGAGAGACATATTGTACTTATAGTTGATCCTTTATGGGCCCAAGAACACGTAGTCTTTCCTATGCATACTTGGTCTTGCTTTAATTCTGAAGGGACCAGCTATAAGCTTTATCTGACAAGATGAAGTTCAGTATGCCTCTTGCTGTGGAGCTTTTGGGATTTTTTTTTTATATTTTACTTATTATTTGAATTATATACTATGTCTAAGGCTAGAGCTCCCTTCTAACATAGAAGATCTATTTTGGTATATATTAAATTGGAAATTTCATCAGATTAACATAGAGCCTGAAATCATAATTACATTAGCTATATGCATAGACATAGTTGTCTTTTCACGAATAATTGCTGCATTAAAGAAAAATAGACCCTTTTAGGCAGACATGCACCGGCAGGGATCTTGCAGTAGGTGATCTGTGCCCCTTCCGGTGCCTTAAGGCACAAAGGCATTCAACTCACCAATCGTGGAGTTGAAGTGGACGGACATCGCAGACTCAGAGATGCCATCTCTGGCTGTTGCTGCATGCCAAAAAGGTTCTATTTTTCTTTAATGCAGCAATTATTCTTGAAAAGACAACTATGGCTATGCATATCGTTAATGTAATTATGGTTTAAGCCTGTAGATTAATCTGATGAAAGTTCAGCTTTAAGATCATTACCTTGTTTGTAGGCTAGTGGGATGATGGAGATTGTAACGCTGATAATGTATTGGTCTATATTCCAAAATGGTGCATGAAGGTTGTCAAAGTGGGATATAAATATTACAGAAAGAGGTGCAAGAATATATTGCCAGTACATTAAACACTCATATGTCTCTATGGGAGTATAGGACAGGAAAATAATGGTAACTGCTGTGAAAGAAAAGGAATTATGAAAAAGGAAAGTAAATATTACTGAGAAAAATCCAATAATTTCTGTTTGTTGTATAGCAAACTATTGAATTAAATATGCTAACGAGCAAAGGCAGTGTGACATTTATAGAAATATGATATAATTATGCCATTCTAAAAAATAATCACATTCTTTCAAGATAATTTCATTCATCTTGGTCACGGGAGTCGGGCTATTCATGCATTATACCAAAATCAAATCCTGTCTCTTTTTATTGTATTCTTCCTTGGAGTCAAATGTCATTGAAAGTTGCAGTAGCCTGTATTTAGTATCTGCATGACACATAAGATAAACCAATGGTAGTTAACCTTTGGCAACCTTACTACTGAAGACTACAGTTCCTATCATTCCCAGCTAGTCAACGGCTGGTTAGGAATGACTGTAACTATAATGTGCAACAGCTGGAAGCCCAATGATTGTTGTACAGTTTGAATGGAATGTGTAGTCTTACCAAAATTACATTTAGTATACTATTGTAGGTACACTCAAACCTGTCCCCGGACCCCCTCATCAGTGTAGGTCTTCAGAATCTCTTCATATAGACAATCAGAAGTTTAGTCATTCTCGATCTACTTTCACTGATATTTGATTGAGGAGATCCTGAAAATACTGGTGGGAGGCTTAAGAACAGGCTTGAGCACCCCTGTACTATAGTACAATGTAACTGAACATTTTGAGTTATATATTATTTTGTTTTGTGATTACGTTTGGTCACAAACAGATTAAGCTCTTTTGTCCCCATAGTTAGCATTGTGAAGCATGACTTAAATAGGAGCCTTCAGTGGTGGACATGATGCTTTCCACTTACATCCATAGTAGTCTTTTGCAGGTCACAGATGATACAACACTTTTAAATCAAGAGTTGCAATTTTAACATTAAAGTTATTGATATCTAATTTATTTTCTATTCGCTAAAGATCAATACAGCTTACTGCATACATTTTGTTATGATTAGAAAGGTTCATTTTCTTCCCAATCTATTCCCTAATTTCCCTATTAATTTTAGTCAATAATAAGGCATATGATATACATTTTCTGTAAGTAATCTTTGTGCAATAGAAAATGTATTAATAATTCCATAATTTTAAGTTGATAATAACTCACATTTTTATGGGCTACTTGAAGATATCAAAACCTATATATTTTTTAACTATGTGTTGTGTATCATGCAGGTATTTCCCAAATATCCACAATTTGTATTATTAGATTGTTATGTGTAGAGATTGAAACTGCAAAATAACCTCTTAAAACGGAACTAACACCTTATAATTAATTGTGTGATTTTGCTATTAGCCAGTATGTATTTAAAACCACAGTTTGAGATATTTAGCTTTAGATATTTGTCAGTTTTTGCAAGTTAGCCAGTACTTCCTGGTAGGAAGTGGCAGTTGCGAGGGAGAGTAGAATGTTTTTTTGTATAATAACTGTTTATTAAGAAAATGAAATAAAATAAAATACAAACATGGAGCATAACCATGAGCATATTTAAACATAGTAGGTCATGTGATACAAAAAAATCGTATGAAAAACATATGAGAAGCAATAGGTAAAAGACCCTTAAACAGTAAGGCGGAGCAGAAGTACTATGTCATACACAATTCAGGGCGCAAAATGAATAAGACAACACAGTAGGTAGAGTATACCATAAACATAAATAAAAAGAAACAATAAAAGGGAGGGGAGAGGGTCAGGATAGATGGGGGAGGGGGAGAGAGAGGGAGGGGGGGAAACCTGGGTGAAGAGGGGGGAAGGTAAAAATAAGGAGAGAAAGAAAAGGAGGGAAAAGCGGGGAGAGGGAAAGGAGAGATGGGAGAGGGAGGGAGGGGGATGGAGGAGGAGGAGGGAGGATACCTGGTCCCTAAACATCCAAAGTCCGCAAGTCCGGTTCATCCGATGATGTCCAGAAGCCAAGGAGTTAAAGAAATAAAAATGGCAAACTACCCAGGTCAGAGTCCAATACCTAGGACGAAAGCTCAGCACCCAACTCCCCTGTGCGGGAGAGTAGAATGTTGACATCTGACACACCAGGATATCCTGACTAGTGCTGTCTAATTTGCATAAAGTGATAAACAGATAAAGCTAAATATTTCCTAACCTAAAATTTTAAATAAGAAATGGCAGACATGACTATAGGTGATTTTGAAAGTTTGTTCAAGTGTTACAACAACAAATGAATACTGATATACTTTACATACAGTTTGATCCCAGAAGGTTTTTTTCCTCACCTGAAATAATATTGCTCCTCGTGCTCTCCAACCTGCATTTAAAAAGGTTAAAAAAATAGATTAAAAAAAAAAAAGCTAATCAATGCCTCCTTGAGAGTGAGACTTCTATTGGTATTTTTTAAACAACAGTTTCAACTCTGTACTTAGGGATTCCTAACAGCTTTAGGATTTCAGTGCTTGAGTACAGGTAAGTTAATCCGAGCCTCAGTGTTTTAATGATCTCCTGTGTTCACAAAAAGGGATGTATTAACAGGTATCCAACACATTGCAAAGCAATGCATTAGATACATATCTGGTATTCAAAGGGTTAAAGATATGGCCTATTATGTGTCCTTGAGGGCAAGATATATTACATATTGTTTAAAGTTAATTCATTTTAACTTAATTTTATTTTTATTTTTCCCCTTTAAGCAACAAAGGAAACCGCATAACAGAGAGTTGTTGTATCAGAAACAGGGACGTGAACAGACATTTTGGGGGGCAGGGGCTCAAATGAAAAAAAAAGGGCACTTCTCATAATTATTTATTTATTTATTTTTGTTAAAAGGGCACAAGGGCACTTTGGGCAAAAAAGGGCAGGTGCTCAAGCCCCCCTTGGTGTCTATGTGTGCACGTGCCTGAGCAGAAATATTTATTGTTGGTCCACTTTGTAATGTGTTATTGAAATTCTCATCATGTTGAAATGTCTGTACTAATATGCTATCAAAGCTACTTATCTAAACTTCCTCTTAGGTGTTAAGCTATGAATTTTTTAGCAACTGGATTACATAACGAATTTTGGAAAGAAAAAAAAATGTTATGCTTTATCTTATATTAAAAGAGGAAGGGGAAATCGTAATCTTTCTTCTCTCACATGATTTACAAAGATACTTTTTCTCCAACTTATAAACAAACAATGTTGTTGGTCTCACATCTCCATAATGGTAAATGTGAACAGGAATACTATAGATTTGGCTTTTTACATGTAGTATTCTCAACATACGTGTGTCCCCACATAATTTATCTCATACAATACTTGGTGAAATCAAAACTTTTATTCTGGTAGTCTTGAATAAAGGAGGAAATTGCCTCTGCTTTATTTAGCAATTGTTAGGAATCACCATTTGTCCTTAGAAATACATCAGTTGTGAGTACAGTTTGATATGACTAGTGCGTGGCTAATTTTACACTGTCATGTAGGAGTCAGAAATTATGTGTGTGGTTTTATTGTTTTAAAGACATAACTTGTAGAAGAGGGTGGTGATGGTTGTGTAATCCTTCTACGTACTTTGCATAATTTCAGGGCCGGATGTACATCTCAGGAGCCTGTAGACACAGAATTCTGAAGCGCCCCCCCCCATTGACCATCTCCACTGGTCACCTCCACAATGCTCCTAATCTCCACATTGCCCCCCATTATCTCCATATTGCCCTCACATTGCCCCACATCAGCTCCATATTGCCCTCACATTGCCCTCCATCAGCTCCATATTGCTCTCACATTGCCTTATCATCTCCATATTGCCCTCACATTGCCCCCATCAGCTCTATATTGCCACCATCATCTCCACATTGCCCCCATCAGCTCCATATTGCCCTCACATTGACCCCATCATGCTTTCCCCTGCTCACGTTTTTACCTTGACAACAGGTATCAACATATTTAGCTTTCTAACTGCGAGCAAAGCATCTTCCTGTACTGTAGATATCACAGACTGAGGGACTCTTCAGAGAATACTATTACTGTTAAAACTATCAGCTACTACTTCTACTACTATTACTACATGGACTAGATACTGCACTAGTACTAGCAGTAGGTGTCAGTGTTGCTGTACTTCAAACAGCAACAGGAACACTCGTATCTAGGGTTGTGGAGGTTGGTGACCTGTGTTAATGTTTAGGCAACAATAGTGTATAATGTATTTGTCTCTGTCTCCAGCATCTGTCAATAACAGTCTCAGTCGCAGCTCAGATGAATGACCTCCTCCATGGCTTTGTCCCCTATCAATCAAAAGGGTTGCTTTTTAAACTGTCCCTGTCTGTCACTACCTACAAGAAAATTAAACCCACTCTCCATGCAACATCAGGTGACTCAAGTTCGCCCTCTCTGCCTGTCTGCCAACCCACATAGTTCTAACATGTCAGCAGCATCATTCTCTCCTAACTGCAGTGTTAAAGGGATAGTAATTCTTGAAATAAAGTGAAGCTAGGATCCATACTTAAATTGCGTGCTACTGCTCAGTTACAGTCATAATTCTAACATCACTATATATTCTTAGAAATGTTATTATTAATGGTCCCCCTGGTGCCCCTTTTCATGTGGGAAAGCCACCTTCCCACAGATCTGAAGTCCAGTCGCTTGACCGTACACATCACAACGTTGGACAATCTTCATTCATTCAGTAACGAAAATCCTGCCAGTAACGAATGAAGATTGTTCCTTGTTGTAATCCTCCGTCAGTTCCAAGGCAAGGAATATGACATGAGTAAAAGGGGCATGAGAGGGACAGTTTATAATTTCTAAGAATATATACAGCGATGTCAGCATTAGGATTGTTACAGAGCAGCAGGACATTGTATGGGGATGGACTGTAGCTTCACTTGATTTTATACATTCTAACCCTTTAATTTTTACAGTATAGTACAGGATGAGGTTAGACCTGTTATCTTCAGAATTAGTGGCTTGCAATAAAGGATAATGGTTTCTGCACAGCACTTGGTGTAGGAATGTGCACCGTCATCACACTTTAGTATATGCTTGTTCCTGTTGTGTTTGCTGGTGTATGAGTGCAAGTGCATACAGTATGCCAGGTTGTACCTGTCTGGCTTGAATATAAAGATCTTGTTAGCATTCAAAGTGTTAAAAGGCCACATTTAATCAGTTACAATTTGGGGATTTTTTTATTTGTCCCCTATATGACTGTCTTAACCCTTTGAGTGCCAGGGGATTTCCAATGCATTGAAAAGCAATGTGTTGGATACCCTTCTGGCACCCAATTGCTTAAAATTGGCCACTGATTAGTAAGTATTTCTTGAAAAGTATCTGTTGACAAATTCTAATTTTTGTAAACTATTGATAGAAATGTGTTGAATGTGTGCTGTTCAGCATGTTACAAATTAGATCTAATATGTAGGTAGATATTAAACAGAAATAGCATGTGAATTTAAATGTCTCAGTGAGAGATACTATTGGATAGTCATAAAGGATGGCTAAAATTTAGTTGAATAGTTTTCATCAAATTTTATTTGTCAAACATTTATTAACATATATTTTACAGTCAACTACTAAGTATAAAAGTTGCACTCATGAAATCACAAATGAGTAAATATCTACCACCTATTTTAAAGTTTATGTCATCTAATTCCCCATCTGGCGACTAGCTGCTCAGTAGTGCTAGTCACCAGAATAATTACTGGTTAAATAGAACGAGACCCTGCTCCGGAACTGACAGGCAGTAGAGAGCGCAGACATCTTGCCATAGTGACGTCTTCGCTCCTGCGCTGTGAGTCCAGACGGCTCTAGGAGGCGTATCTAGGAGCTGTTCGGCTCCAAAAGAGACTGACGCCCCTGCGATGTCAGTCCCAGCCGGGTCTAGGAGGCGTTGCTAGGAGCCATTTGGCTCCAGCTGGGACTGACAGCACAGTCGTGTAGACGTCACTAGGGCAAGATGTCCTCGCTCCGTCTAGCTGTCAGTCCATGACAAATAGAGATTTCGCTTTAATCCGGTAAGAATTCTGGAGACTAGCGCTACTGAGCAGCTAGTCTCCAGATGGGGAATTAGATGACATAAATGTTAAAACAGGTGATGGTTCCACTTTAATAAGAAAGCAGGTATTATTTATTTATATATATATATATATATATATATATATATATATAATAACCCAGAGGGGTTATGTAACACCCCAAAGAATACATTTGGCCATATGTAAATAGAGTGTGGACATTTTGCATATGGTGATTGTTTCATTTAAAGAGGAACTACCACCAAAAAATAAAATAGTATCAAATCATTGCCCCTTTGTGGACTAGCTGCTCAGTAGCGCTAGTCACCAGAATTCTTACTGGATTAAAGCGAAATCTCTATTCTTCATGGACTGACAGCTAGACAGAGCGCGGACATCTTGCCCTAGTGACGTCCACGCGTCTGCGATGTCAGTCCCAGCCGGGTCTAGGAGGCATTGCTAGAAGCCATTTGGCTCCGGCTGGGACTGACAGCACAGTCGAGTGGACATCACTAGGGCAAGATGGCCGCGCTCCGTCTAGCTGTCAGTCCATGAAGAATAGAGATTTCTCTTTAATCCTGTAAGAATTCTGGCGACTAGCGCTTCTGAGCAGCTAGTCACCAGAGCGGCAATGATGTGATGCTATCTTATTTATGGGTGGTAGTTCCGCTTTAATACTTTTTAGATGCTTTATGCACTTTGCCTTTATTTTTCCTAAGATACTTAGATAAGGATTTATATGCTGTGGTAATGTGACTTTATTTTCAATTTCTTTTACTTTCTTTTAAAAACAACTTCTTGGCTTTTTATTTATTTATTTAAGAGGGGTGGCATGTACTATTAGATTGTCATAATAAAGATTCCAGTGAGGATCGAAACGTTGACCTTTTCTAAATAAATAGCAATTGATTGGAACTTGGAAAGTCGTATGAGTGCCGATTTTACAATCTCTCCCCTCTCATACAGGGGAGAAAAGTACAGTATGCAGCCCTCGACTGTATTTGAGTTTGAGATGCCTGGTATACAACAATTAAAAGTTCATTTAGATTCAAATGTGCATTCTAATGACTTTGACTGTTAGAAAGATCTCCAATGCATTTTAAATAACCAAGTGATCACTTTTGTAAATATTGTGCAGCTAGTTTTCCCTATAAACATATACCTTAAAGGGATAGTAATGTTTCATAATAAAAGCAGCTCTAATTAATCATCATAGTATTTGGAATTTGCAGAGTGTTATTTCAATTCTGTCAGAGTTATAGTTCAAGAGTAATTCAATGACAAAGTATCCACATCCCACCCCTTTTACTGATGTAACACTTCTCAGACAGAACAGAAGGGAGGTGTCCAGGTAGAATGCAGAGAGGGACAATCTTCAATTAAGATAAGGGAAAAACCTGAAAAACTTGTCAAGGGGGGCAGGACTTTCATTGTTCTCATAGGAAGAAGATTGTCCCCTTCTGTTATCTGTCTGGTCTAGCAACCAGATTCCACATCTGAGAATAGAAGACTTACACTAGGTAAAAGGGGCGGGAGGGGAAACTTTGCTTGTGAAACCATAAAGGCTTGAGAGATAAGACTTATATCGTTCTTCATGTTTTTTTTTTTTTTTTTTTTTTTATTTATATTTATTGAGACCACAAGAACAATGTACATAAATAAAACAGTACATATTCTGTAACTGGAACTATCACAAAAGACATGAAAGAGTTACAGTACATATCAAGCATAATAAGGAAGAATACGATAGCACTGGTGTAAAATCATCAACAGTGCAACAATATTGCATGTCAATAACAATGAAGCATATAGGACATAATACATGTGGTCTTATTTTGATAGTAAATTGAAATGGAGGGGGGGGGGGAGGGAGGGGAAAGAAGACAATGGTACGGGGAAAAGCGGAGAAAACAAGGCAAGAAAAAGTAGGATGTGATAGACCAGGAAGATAGGGTGGAAGGAGAGAAAAGAGAATGGAGAAAGAGTAGAAGCTCAGAGTAAAGAAAAGAAAAAAGAAAATGATACTGGAGAAAGAGGAAAAGAAGGAGAAAAAGACTGAGAAACAGAAATGAAGAAGGGAAAGAAAGAGGGGAAAGAACTAGAAGAAGTAAAGCAGAAAAGAAAGAATGAAAAAACGAAAAACTAAAAGAACTAAAAGAACTCTGAACCGGATGAATAATTTTAGAAGGCATCAGTGCCTCAAAATATGTTAGTTAGCTTGGCAGGAAATGTCCCAATTTTGAAGTATAGAGCAGATGTATTGTGAGTCGAGGTCTCTTCGTAAAAAAGTTAGCCTAGTATATAACAAGTAGTCTCGTACTTTAGATTTCCATTCTGCGTATGAGGGTGGGTTGGTCTTCATCCAATATTGTGGGATTAGTGATCTCAAAGCCATGATCATCATGCGTAAGATAAGCTTCCTCTGTCGCGACATAATGGGAAGATCAAGAAAAAACAAGAGAGACCGAGGGGTTCTATTAAGTGTAAGACCCAGGAAAGATTCAATATGGGATAGACATTGAGACCAAAGAGGTTGAATCTTGGGACAGGACCACCAGAGGTGTAGATAAGTCCCTACATGAGTAGAGCATCTCCAACAAAGTGATGAATTTACCTGTGAAATGGCATGTAATCGCGCAGGAGTAAAATACCATCTGTAAAGAAACTTATAATTGGTCTCAAGTATCTGCGAGGAAACGGAGAGAGATGCTGCAGTATTCCAAATGGATTTCCAATCCTCAGCTGTAAGTAAGCCATTCAGCTCTGTATCCCAAGCTTTGACATAAGTCGGAGAGAGCCGCGATGTAATCTGCATCAAAAGGTTATAGATCTTTCCTAAAAAACGTGAATTGGGGCCCTTTGTTAAGCAAAGTGCTTCAAAAGGTAAGGGGTCCCTAGCCGATGCCGCCTTAAGTATAGGAATGTCCAGGAAGTGCACTATTCTAAGATACCTCCAGATTTCATTTGGTGGTAAGGCATATGTGTCACGTAATATCGGAAAAGGGAGTATACCATCACATGTTCTTAAGTCTGCTATACATACATCTCTGTGTTTGGACCAAAGAGGGAAGTTGATCGAGTCAAGGTGGTTGACGTGGATCTATCATAAAATACCCTCGAGAGGGGGGATGGAAGTGTAATCAGGTCCCCATGAAGAGTCCATATGTTCCATATTTTCAGAAAGGGGAGGAAGATAGGATGAGAGCGGAATATGGAGGCACGATCATTGTCCTGTAATAAAGATTCCGTAAGGATATCCCCATTTGGATAGTACGAACGCTCAATCTGAACCCATCTTTTAGAGGATTCATTGCAGTGCCAGTCCGGCACAGAGGCCAGCAGAACCGCATGGTGATATAGCTTAAAGTTTGGAATACCCAAACCACCAAGAGTCTTGGGCCTTTGCAAAGTGTGTTTACTAATTCGTGGGTTGTGATATTGCCAAATAAAATCAGAAATTATTTTGTTCAGATGTATAAAGAAGAGTGAGGGAATAGCTATTGGAAGAGCCTGGAAAAAGTAAAGAATCCTTGGAAGGACGTTCATCTTAACTACACTAATCCTCCCTATCCAGGAAATAAGAAGAGATGACCATCTCTTGAGATCTAAACGAACGCTAGTCAAAAGAGAAGGGAAATTAGCGGAATAAAGGGAGGGAGTATCAGGAGTAAAGCGAATTCCCAAATATTTAAAAGAAGTTTGCGTCCAACGAAAGGGATACGATGTACGCAATTCATGCAGCCTAGTGCTGGGAATATTAATAGGCATAGCTTCCGATTTATCAAAGTTAATCTTAAAGTTAGACAACCTGGAGAAGGTTTCAAATTCATCCATAAGAGTTGGAAGTGATGTAGAAGGATTTGTAATGGAGATCAAGATGTCATCAGCAAACATTGATAATTTATGATTAGACGACGACAGTTGTATTCCCGAAATATGGACGTTGGATCTAATATGATGAGCCAGTGTTTCCATGACCAAAACAAATAAAAGAGGGGACAGGGGACATCCCTGTCTAGTACCATTTAATATCATAAATGGATCAGAAAGAGTGCCATTTACACGAACACGGGCCGAAGGGACAGAGTATAGAGCTAGGATATTCAAAATAAGGCCTGGACCTAACCCGAACGCTTTCAGAGTCCGTGATAAAAAGAGCCAGCTAACTCTATCAAAGGCCTTTTCCGCATCCGTTGTCAAAAAGATCGTAGGTAAGGAAGAATTGTTCGCTAAGTGGAGTAAATTAATAAGGCGCCTGGTGTTGTCCCTGGCTTCCCTTCCGGGAACAAAACCTGCTTGGTCTTCATCAACCAATAAAGGTAGATACTTCTTTAGGCGGTCAGCCAAAATTTTTGCATATAATTTGATATCTAGATTCAATAGGGATATAGGTCTGTAACTGGAACAGAGGTATTTATCCTTGCCAGGTTTCGGAATGACAGAAATATGAGCTGTTAACCTTCATGTTTTTTTTAATGCCTACAAAATAAAATAAAGATAAAACGAAGTATTACTATCCCTATAAAATCTCGGGTATAATACGCACTTTTTTACCTAATTTCATCTTATGTGAAGTGGAGTGGTGCGTATTATACAGGAGTTAACAAACAAAGTTTAAAAAACCCCACAAAAAACACCAATTTTTGCCTCACCGTGATCTGTTTCTTCTCCTCCTCAAAATTGCATATTTGAGCCCCCATTGTCCTTCTCTGCCCACCTCTACGAATGAACCCCTGAGGAGGAAGCCTGTGGATCTGATCAGCGGGCAGCATTCCTTCCTTTGCTGCCCGCTTCATCTACTGATGCTCTGCCTCCAGTATATTTGGCCTATTAGAGATTGTCCAAGTGTCCTGTTAGGACCTAAAGGTTTCGATGAGCAGGCTCCGTGTCCTGCGAAGGTCCTGACAGGGCACTTAGGCAATCTCTAGTATGCCAAGTATCTTGAAAGGAAAGAAAACCAGTAGAGGAAGCGGACGGCAAAGGCATGCATGCCCCCTGCTGAACGGATCCACAGACTGCCTCAGGGGTTCATTTGTGGAGTTGGGTAGAGAAGGACATTGGGGGCTTATATATTCATTTTTGGGGTGCTCAGCAGTAGAGGAAGCGGGTGGCAGAGGACAATGGGGTACATGTTTTTGAGGTGCGTGTTATACATAGGAACTTACATTTTTTGTAAATCTTGGGTATAATGTCACCTGCATATTATACACAGGTGAATATTGTACCTGAGATTTTACGGTAATATCATGCTAGAAATTAAATACTCATTAAAAGAGTAATACATGTTTTATATTAGCAATTTCTTGTTAAAAGCAAGAGTACCCCCTGCAAGGTCTTACTTTCAAAAGTGATTACAATTTAAACAGTTTTATTTTCCCCACAGCCCACCCACATATTCAAATTCATTCTGTGGGAGACTGAGCCACTGGCTGCAGATCTCAATAGACTGTGACAGTGACACGCCTTTACTTCATGACAGTTTAAACTATTACAGCTTTTGAATAAAGCAACTGCCAGTTTGTACTCGGCGGAAAATTCCCTACAGTATATGTTCTTTTATAATAAAACATTTCTGATTCTTCTGATCCTTTAACATGTTTTGACAAAAAATAGTGTCCAACAGGAGTTCAGTTGTTCTTTCAATAACTCATGATGAAACATTTTCATGTTTAACATATGTCTTGCTTGAGACCCTATAATGCAAAAACACCACTTATTACTTCAGTTTTTCCCTTTTATTTTAAAGGCAAGTAGATATATGAAAACCAGTCAACACCTGTAATAATGTGTTCACGTGGGTAACAGAAACCTATTTAAAACACACACATTATTATACTAATTATAAGGTGCTGTTCAAATAGGCTTCACATGTCATCCATGAATGCAGTATGTTGCAACTTTACTGACACTAAATAACTGCAGAAATGTTGCAGCATAGAGTGCCTGTGTCATGGTTTGATTACTGCTGCTTTTCCTTCCCTGGGTCAGGCTGAGTCAGCTGATGCTTAACAAACTGCCTTGACCTCTCAGTTTCCATGGTTACTCACCTGACTGTTATTAGCCACCCCTTCCAGGGTATTTAAAACAGCTAGGCTCTCTTCCTCCTTGCCCTTGTTTCTGCTTCTGGCTGCAACTGCGTTCTCCTAAGTTGCTGTTTATCCATGTGTGACTTGGCTCTGACATCCATTCTGGCTCCTGACTTAATCATGACATTGCTGATCTCCGTATTCCTGACTCTGGCTTGTCTGAGTACCTGCCTTGTTTCCTGACCCCGGCTTGTCTTTTGATTTATGCTCCTGGATCACGATTTTTCTTTGTTTGCTTTTGTTATTTTAATAAAGTTGTTTTGCATTTTACATTTTTGTGTCTGTCTGGTTCCTGGTCCCTAACAGTCTGCATTGTGATCTAAGAGGCCATAGTTCATATACTCACACTAGTCATTGAATTGTTAAGATGCAAATTATAATTTACATGGACAGCACATGGACATTAGCCAATCATGTCTGGCAGACATGCTGTTTATCTGCCCGTTGTCTCTGGATACCACCTCATTCCACCTCATTGTGGAAACCTCCTTTGTGATCCACTCACAGTGAGTTACTTTTTGATGACTAGAGGTGGAAGCTTTGTCATTGTCTGTGAGAACATTGCCTACAAGTACAGTGTAACTGATTTATGTGATCAGACATAACTACTCATTTACTCTCATCAATGGAGTGATATTTTGAAAATCGATTTTCAAGAAAGTATTCACTGAAAACTAATACTAAAACCTTGTAATGAGAGATGCCTTGAGATGTTCTTTAAAAGTGGATTAAGAATGTCTGCTTATATTGGAAGCATACTATGGCTACCATAAAGTCTGAGGTTTACCTATGTTCAAAAGATCAGCTGTCTAGGGAGGATGCATTAACCTTGGCATTTACAGATGGTATGATTTTATGGACTGCACAAAAACACCTGAACAACAAACACTGCATTTAAACATTTTAGGGGTTTGCATTTGGGAATTAGCAATAGATTTAGTGGAAATGAATAATATCGCCTGAACTTATTGCTAAATGTGTCATGAATGTGTCATGATTTCATAAAGGAACCCTCACCCCTCATATCCCAGTACAGGAAATAATTAGCAAAATTGTTTGAGCTGAGAGAGAGTTGGTTTTTCTTCTATGTGCTGTGTTACAGTTATTCAGTTCAGTTGACACTTTGTTAGTTTGGGCTGTTTCATGTCCTGGATAGTCCATGGGAGCTCTGGTATCATGGGGACCGGCTCTTGGTCCTTTTCTTCTTTTTTCTCACCCTGGGACTCAATGTTGGTACATCCCCATGGTACCTGTAAGGTATATTGGACGACAGAGAAAATAGGATTTTAGTTTTACCTGTTAAATCCTTTTCTCTTAGTCCAAATAGTGAATGAGACCATGCTTGGTTCATGTGGCAGGATGTGGGAGTCCTATTGGGTCCATGCTCACAGGAGTTTTCCTCTTTTCCTTCTTGCTATCTAGCTCAGTAGGTTTAGTGTCACAAATCTAACTGGAGAGGGGAGTGGCTAGGTATCCTGCTATGGAGGAGAGGGAGACTCCACCCCTACACTTCTTTGAAGAATTTTTCCAGTCTACTGGGAGGAGCTGTCACCTCCCCATGGTACCTATAAGCTGTATGGACTAATAGAAAAGGATTTAACAGGTAAAACTAAAATCCTATTTTCTCCTGCTTTGTTGGCTAACATAATGCATGGGCAACTTTGAATGATGTGTTCATATGTTTAGGTCCCTGTTAGTGTTCAGACTAAAAAATAACTATTATTAGCGAGCATCTTTTTAGTGTAAATGGTAATCATATTACTGCAGCTCTATGTTGTGCAGTAGTTGTCCAGTTCTAAATGATTTATACCAATCCTAATTCTGTGACAGTATAAAAGTTACAGATCAGCCCTTAGGCTACTATTCAGTGTACTGAAAAGCTGTGAAAGTTGCTTGTTGGATCATCTTAGCACATTGCTAGTGGTGCATTAATAGTGTTAATGTATGTTGAGTGACCTTAGACTGGTTATATAACTTACTGAGGATGGCAGGATGTTTTAGTGTGCAGTAATTGTCAGAAAAAATAGTTTTTGCATGTATTAATTGTTCATAGAATTTATTGAAGCTATAGAACAAGCAGAGCCCTTGAAAAATCAGTGCTGGCTTTTGTGTTCTTGAGCAAATGTATTTGTTCAGTGCATAAGTCCTTACTTTGTGTTATTTCAGGAAGGGACAAATTTCTCATTAGGCCGGGTGGACAACTACAGTTGCACTCAAAAGTTTGCATACCCTTGGAGAATTGGTAATTAATGTACAATTTTTAAAGAAAACATGCGTGAGCAGGCAAAACACATTTCTTTTATTTCTTACTAGTGTAAAAGCCCGTGTACATGGGCCAAGGTCCGGGTGATGTTAACTCTTTGAGTGCCAGAGGGGTACGCAATGCATTGCAAAGCAATGTGTTGTGTACCCCTCTGGCACTCAAAGAGTTAAGAGGCCGGTCCTGCTCTGCGTTCTGCCGCCGAAGCAGTCATGCACTGTAGAGACTGCCTGAAAGCACAGAATGCTCCCAGCTTCTGACAAACATCCTAGCTGGAAAATCCCAAGGTGCTATAGCTGCCCATTCGTCTTTGCAAAATACCTCCAGGTCATGCAAAATCTTTGTTTGTCTTGCAGGAACCGCACGTTAGAGACTCCCCAGAGTGGCTCGATTATATTAAGTTCATGAGACTGTGATGGCCACTCCAGAACCTTCACCTTTTTCTGCTGTAACCACTGGATGGTCAGCTTGGACTTGTGCTTAGGGTCATTGTTGTGCTGGAAAGTCCAAGAGCATCCCAAGCGCAGCTTTTGTGCAGAAGAATGCAAACTGTCTGCCAGTATTTTCTGATAACATGCTGCATTCATCTTGCCATCAATTTTCACAAGATTCCCTGTGGTTTTAGAGCTCACACCCCACCAAAACATCAGTGAGTCACCACCATGCTTCACAGTGGGGATGGTATTCTTTTCGCTACAGGCCTTGTTCACTCCTCTCCAAACATAGCCTAAAGCTCTATTTTGGTCTCGTCAGTCCAAATTACAGTGTGCCAGAAGCTATGAGGCGTGTCAAGGTGTTGTCGGGCATTTTATAACCGGGCTTTTTTGTGCCATTGGCGCAGTAAAGTCTTCTTTCTGGAAACTCGACCATGCAGCTAATTTTTGTTCAAGTATTGTCGTATTGTGCTCCTTGAAACAACCACACCATCTTTTTCCAGAGCAGTCTGTGTTTCTCCTGAGGTTACCTGTGGGTTTTTCTTTGTATCCCGAACAATTCTTCTGACAGTTGTGGCTGAAATCTTTCTTGGTCTATCTGACCTTGGCTTGGTATCAAGGGATCCCCGAATTTTCCACTTCTTAATAAGTGATTGAACAGGCTTTGGATATCTTTTTATATCCTTTTCTATCTTTATAAAGTTCCATTACTTTGTTACGCAGGGTTTTTGATAGTTATTTTCTGCTCCCCATGGCTCAGTATCTAGCCTGCTCAATGCATCCACGTGAGAGCTAACAAACTCGTTGACTATTTAAACACAGACACTAATTGCAATTTAACAAGCCACCGATGTGGGAAATTAACCTTTAATTGCCAGTTTAACCTGTGTGTGTCACCTTGTGTGTCTGTAACAAGGCCAAACATTCAACTGTATGTAAACTTTAGGGAGATTTCTGTTATCATTATGATTTAAAAAGGAGCCAAACAACTATGTGATATATAGCTTCATATAATCACTATCTCATACCTCCCAAGTGTCCCTCTTTAGGACCCAAATCCCTCTGTCCCGCCCTGATGTCCCTCTTTTTAGGAGATCAGATTGTGTGGTGTGAATATAAGTGTATCACATTGCTCTACAGCAATAAAACTCACATCATTGTTTGTTTAAAGATGAACATTCACTTAAAAATGAATTTGAGCAAATGTTATATGTTAAAAAGAATAACATCGCTAACATTACTTTTTATTTTTAGTAGCCCGACACTGGAGATATAAAGTCTTGTAAACGGGTACTTCCGCAATGTGCGGCACCCTGTATGTGTGGCAAGCCTCCTCTGGACTTCCCACCTCCCTCCCAGCAGCCCCAGGGAGTGTGTTTGCGCTTCCCTTCGGAGCTGCATTTTTCTGGGCTAATGTTAAAGCAAGCTCCTTTTCCGAAGGGAAGCGCAAAGTCATACTCATTAGTTAGAGCATTTAGCGAAAAAGTTTACGTTACTCATTTAAAAAAAAAACAAAAAAAACAAAAAAACATGTTATCTGCACAAAAATTAATGTTTAAAACATGCCCAGCAGCCTACTTCCAGCTTGCAACACTGCCTCTTCTCTCATCCCACTGCCCAGCATCCTCCGATGTTGGAGGCTTTCTTTCTCTAAGCTGCAGTGATCTCACTGGCAGAGATCGATATCTAGCCAATAAGATCTCTCTAGCTTAGAGACAGACAACCTCCGTCATGGGAGGATGCTGGATAGTGGGACAGGAGCAGCCTCTGTGCGGCAGTCTGTCGCAAGTGGACACTTTTTAAACATTAATTTTTGCTCAGACAAAGATTTTTATTAAAAAAAAAAAAACGAGTAACATGTTAAACTTTTTCGCTAATTGTTCTAACTAATGAGCATTACTTCTCTATATGTGATAGATCCACTTTAAGCATGCATGGGATAGGAGTAATGCGAGCATGCATATAAAAAAAAAAGACCAATAACCAAATAGTATTTGAGGTTTTTACAGTAGGAAAAATTGGCAGACCAGATGGGCCAAATGGTTCTTATATGCCGTCAAATTTTATTTTTCTACTTTTAGCAGCATATGAAGGTGGTCAGAGGTGATTTTCTGGACGTGTGAGTAATTAGTTGAGCAGCTTTATCTGACAACATCAGAGAACAAGGCTCTGCTAAGAACAGATTCCCCAAGTACTCATTCAAATACATCTTAAACTATTAACCTGTTTGTGAAACAAAAAGCACAAGTTATACACAGTTTAAGTGGAGACATTGAATTAGACTTAAACCTCTGTAGGAAAACTGCATGTCCACTTTTTGGTACGCTTATATCAAATGATTGTAGCACACTTATCTCACTCGTCCCTTTATTGATATTAATAATGTGATAAATAGGCAAAAACAGCACTCTGCCGTGCTAAAAATAAGATTTGAACCTAATAAGACATTTTCAATTCTTTACACATTTAATTTGTATAGATACCCTTTAAATGTATTTTTGCAAAACTTTATGTGTGCATTGTTTGTGATTTATAAAGTTGTACATCTGTCCGCAGTAAGTATAAATAACAACAGTGAACAATTCACCAGTGCAGTAGTAAAACAGATGTGGAAATTCACACTAAGTCACTGATTTCCTTTACTACAAATTGCTTCTTTCCTGCTATAGCTCTGCTATAAACAGTTTCCTGAACCTTATTAATACTCGCTTGTAAAACGCATGCTGTCTTTTCACTGTTTATTTTTCTGAAACCTGTCACTAATAATTAATTCACCCTTTTATACCCACAAAATGTTGCATACTACTTTAATGGCAAATTGACCCAATTAGGCAGGATATCCCTTCATTTTGCTTTTATATCCCCCTCCCATACATTTTCCAGCATCCACTTTCACTCTCTCCTGTAACTGAGGAGGTGTCTCAGCATCTTCTTTCCTCACCCTCAATAACCTTTTCATTTTACTTGCTTCTCTATAATCTTTCCCTAACCTTGATCCCTGCATTAGCATGCTCGTTTAACTTCTCTCCCTCCTCTGTTACCTTCCATTCTTCCTATAAATATTCAGTCATCAAACCAATTCTCAAGAAACCTAGTCTAGACGTCAGTATCCCTTCTAACTACCGGTCTCTCTCTCTCTCCCCTTAATTTTGCCTCTAAGTTTCTGGAAAGAAGTGTCTTTTCAGTCGCTCTACTTCCTAAATAACAGCAGCTAGACTTTATCCTGCCCAGTTCAACTAAAACTGCATTCACCAAAAGTTTCATATGTCTAAATTCAAAGGCCACAACTCTTTTCTCATTCTACTTGATATCTTTGCTGCCTTTGGCACAGTGGACCATCCCCTTGTACTTAATATACTTTACGCTTAGGATTTTTGGATAATGCTATTATTTGGCTTTCCTCTTATCTATCCCAGTGCATCTGTTAGCATACCACCAGGACTGTTCTAGGTCCTCTCCTCTTATCTTTATACCAGTGGTTCCCAAACCTTTTCACTTTAAATTTTAAAATTGAAATAAATGTAACCCTTGCTTGCCTATTTATATTATCACTTGCATTTCCTTTAATTTGTATTGTATGTGTATATGTAGAAGAAACCATTTAATTATACATCTTTTTCTGTCACAGACATTTTTACATATATATAGGGTCCCCAGTAAATGTACACATATGGCATGTACAAACACAGCAGATGTTGCTGCTTATAGTTGTTGCATAACTTGTTTGACAACATAGATATTATGTTATATAGAATTAACCTGAAACAACCCCCCACCCCCTTTTAAGAATCTCTCTCCTCCCAGTTTGGGAATCACTGTTTTATATATACTTTCAGTTGGAAAGCCAATTTGGCTTTAATTACTAATTATATGCTGATGACACTCCACTCTATCTCTCTATACCTGGCCTCACACCTGCAGTATGTTTGAATGTAGCAAATGGTCTCATGTGCATGGCTTAGAGATGCCTTAAAGGGATAGTGATGTTTCACAGTTAAAGCAGCTCCAATTATTCTTCATAGTATTTGGGCCTTGGAGAGTGTTATTTCAATTCTGTCAGAGTTGTAGTTCAAGAGTAATTTAATGATAAAGTATCCCCCTCCCACCCCTTTTACTGATGTAACACTGCTCACCTCAGAACAGAAAGGTGGTGTCTGGATGGATTGCAGAGAGGATGAATCTTCAATTAGCATATGGGGAAAAAAAACTGTCAAGGGGGCAGGGTTTTCATTGTTCTCACAGTAAGAAGATTGTCCCTCGCTGTGAGCTGTCCAGTCAAGAGACCAGATTCCACATCTGAGGAGAGTTGGCTTACACTAAGTAAAAGGGGTGGGAGGGGGAAACTTTATCATTCAATTACTCTTGAACTACAACTCTGACAGTATTGAAATAACACTCTCCATGGCCCAAATACTATGAAGATTAATTGGAGCTGCAGTTTTTGTGAAACATTACTATCCCTTTAATTTCAGTGTGTCAAAAACTGATTGCCAGTTATACCACCTAGTTCATCTCTAATGAAGCCCTTTGCCATTGCCGTAGCAATTCCTCAATTCTCCCTATTTCCCATGCCTGCAGTCTAGAGGATCTGTAGATTCATAGATTTCATGCTTCTTTCTTCTTAGGAGAATTGCTAACATAAAACCATTTCTCTGCCCTTCCTCAACCTAAATTTTGATATAGGTTCTCACCTTCTTCCACATTAACTGCTGCCAGAGACGTAACTATAAGCCACCGGGCCCTGGTGCAAGAATTGCCCCCCCCCCGACCACATTGGCTCCCTCATCCACATTGCCCCTTCCACAATGCCCCCTCCATCTCCACACTGCCATTTCCACAATGCCCCCTTCATCTCCACAATGCCCCTTTCACAATGCTCCCTTCATCTCCACAATGCCCCTTTCACAATGCTCCCTTCATCTCCACAATGCCCCCTTCATCTCTACATTGCCCCTTCCACAATACCCCCCTTCATCTCCACATTGCCCCTTCCACAATGCCCCCTTCATCTCCACAATGCCCCCATCTTCACATTGCTCCTTCATCTGCACATTTCCCCTTTATCTCCACATTGCCCCTACCTCCAGTCCCTGGTGGTCTAGCGGAGTGTCTTTACAAATCTGTGCCTAGAGCTCCCGCGCACCGCTTTAGTAATGCAGAGGCTGGGAGATGATGTAATCTCCCAGCGCTCTGTATTACTAGAGCGGCTCGATGAGTGGGAGATCAGTTGAGGACTGCTGCGGGCGAGGGGATCGCAGGGGGCTGCCCTTGAGTAACGGGCCCGGTCGCAGGTGTGACCGCTGCGACTCTTATTGTTACGCCCCTGACTACTGCATCCTACTCCTCACCTCTCGATGCTCTACTCCACAGTCCAGTAACCCTTTGAGTGCCAGAGGGGTTCGCAATGTGTTGTGTACCCCTCTGGCCCTCAAAGGGTTAACATACTCCTCAAGAATCACATCACTATGTCATTGCTTTGCATCTGCTTCTTTCCTAGAATCTCAGCTGGCTTCCTATCAAATTCCAGATCCAATACAATTAGGGTTGCCACCTTTTCTTTAAAAAAACACCGGCCATGGCATTCTCTCCATAGACATAACATTGGACAGAAGCCAATTTTTTACCGGCCTGCCGGTAAAATACCGGCTGGGTGGCAACCCTAAATACAATCTACTTCTACTATCATTCAAAGCTCTTCACTCCCAGGCCTTAAACTGTATTAATTCCCTCCATTTTCTCCTATGCCCTACTGAGGCCCGCCTTTTCTTTTCACCTAGCACCAACACTGCTTCATCACTTCTGCAACTATTTCCCAGTGCTGCACCCTGTTTCTGTAATTTCCTAGCCAGTATACATATGGCATATAGTATTCACATCCTCAGAACCATTCTGTTCCTGCATACCTTGGTCTACTGTGAATCTTGCAGTTATATTGTCACCTATTGTTTCTCTTTGTTATTCCTTATAACTAATTTGACTGCAACCTCTTTATGGCAAGGAAATTTTCATTTTGCATTCTTGTACCGCACTTGTATCTGTTCCCAGTATTGTGCAGCTGTTAAACTATGTCAAGTGCTGCTTAACCAGTAGCACTATAAAAGTAAACTTATGCATACATAAATGTGTTCTTTTTGTGTGTGTGTGTGTGTGTGTGTGTGGGGGGGGGGTTAACCCCTTAAGGACCAAGGACATACATGTACGTCATGGGATGAACGTGCCTAAAGGACCCACAATGTACATATACGTCATGGAATTCATGGGTCCCCCCGTGGCTGCATGCCGTTTGAGGACCTCTGATTCCGATAAGAAAAATAAAATGCTCCTTTGTCCTTATGCCTCTTGCCTGTGCATCTGCTCCATAAGGGGTTAACAGTTTTTTCAGTAAACAATTCAGAGCGTATAGAACAGGTTTTATTTTTTATTGACCAGTCATGAACTTCTACAATTTGTACAAAGAAATAACATCTCTTAAAGGTTACTGATTAATCTTGGATCTCCTATTCATTTTTCTATAAGCTTTCATTTTATTATATGCATACATGTGAATAAAACCATCTTAAGCTGCCATTCTCCTGGTTATACAGCAAAATCAGCCATCTAGCTATTTTTGTGGATAAATAACAAGACAATAGAGACTTGATTGATTTGACATATAAAGATAATGGTCTTCATGTTACAGTAGTACACAATGCAGCCAACTCTGAGCATGATGTTTCCCTGTCCTTTCTGAGGGCAGGCACCTCTGGTTCTTATAGGCAAGGTATGAGAAGCTGATGGTACCAATGGGAGCTGACACAGCCATTAACTCTTGGCTATGTTGTACAGAAAACCTGGAGCTGCAAAAAAAAAAAACTCATGGGTCACTAATCTTTTCTTTTACTGTGCTGATGATACCCTTGAAGCAACTGAGTCCAAAATACTACTTTACCACAATTGAAGCCGAAAGCTGTAATTTTGGACTGTATCTTATGACCCATAAAATTGCTTTTAGAAAGAGTGAGGCTGAACAATGCAGCTTACTCTGAGTCATTTTTTCATGTACATAAAGTGGTGTCAGTAGGTCATGAAATAACCTCAAAATTCTCTGTAATGCCCCTCCATTTAGCCACCTCCCCAACAACACCGCCTAAGACAAAAGTGTCCCTCTCTGGCCGTTTTGAAATGTTAGGAGGTATGTCATAGGTATAGCCTTTAGGGGATATGTTTAAACATGAGAATCAGTTTTCTAAACATTAAGAGGCTGATGTAACAAAAAGAACTGGAGAAGTTCAGTGGCAGACCATCTTCACCATAAAAACAAATACAAATGTCCGTTGATTTAAAGGGATAGTAATGTTTCACAAAAAAAGCAGCTCCAATTGATCTTCATAGTATTTGAGCCGTAGTGAATGTTGTTTCAATACTGTGAGAGTTGTAGTTCAAGAGTAATTGAATGATAAAGTTTCCTCCTCCCGCACCTTTTCCCTAGTGTAACACTGCTCACCTCAGATGTGGAATCTGGTCCACAGACCAGACAGCTCACAGCAAGGGTCAATCTTCTTACTGTGAGAGCAATGAAAGCCCTGCCCCATTCATTCAATTACTCTTGAACTACAACTCTGACAGTACTGAAATAACACTCTCCATGGCCTAAATACTATGAAGATTAACCCCTTAACGTCTGGCGGTCCTGGGACGTTTCCGTCCCATAAGGACCGCATAGAACCATGTGGACGCGCCGGTACACGTGACCTGTTGCGTGTATCGGCGCGTCACTATGTGGCCTGATAGAGATCGCTCCGATGTTGGAGCGGTCAATTTCAGGCCCTATTTTTACTTACAGCGCTCCCGTTAGAGCGCTGTAAGTAAAAAGTACGTGATGTACTATGACCGTCATCGGTCCTTGAGTATTTCAAGGACCGTGACGGTCATAGTACGGCACATGTCGTTAAGGGGTTAATTGGAGCTGCTTTTATTATGAAACATTACTATCACTTTCAATGGGGGTATGATATAATTGATTTGCCTCAGAAATGCTCATCTTCCTAGTACATCAACCTCAAAGTGTTTGCATATAAGTATAACATTACATTGCTTTAAGATGTCCTAGCTAGCCACACATATGCAGTTTAAATAGTATGATGTCATTAGGGAGGTGTGACTTTGGGAAAAATGTTGTGCCTGTTGTATAAGTATTGTTGCATTTTGCTACCATTTTATAATTACCTTCATTCACTACATCTTTAACATAATCATTTAGGAGTAAATTTGCAGAAATTTGGAAAATACTGCATTCTTGTAAGAAAATTCTCTATATTGCATGTGGTTTACTAATCTTCATCTTACTGCTGGTTTTGGTGCTATTATGAAACAAACTACATAACATTAATGATAATTAATAGATCACCACATTGAGCTGTAGATTAAGGAAGTAGCATATTTTAGTAGCAAAACAATCTTCAAATAAGCAGAGGAGATGCAAATGTATGCATATTTTAATATCTTTTGTTAGTCTAATCTACGCTACAGTTCGCTACTCTTCTGTTGTTGCTTTACCGCAAGGAAAAAACAATTAGATAGAGAAACAATGTTTTTGTTCCCATCTCACATCAAGAGTTACACATCAGTAGTTTTTGCTCCACTAATGACTGCTGCAGAGCACAGAATTGCAGAGAAGTGACTCGTGGGTCAATAGTGAAGTGCACCAGGTGATGCATGAAGCATTCAACATGTTACATTGCTGCAAAGGCCTTATTAGCTACCGAGATTTCTAAATTGATGTAAGCACGTAAAGGCTTTTTGCTAGATGCTGTTTAACAGAGCTCTTGTAAATAGCACTGTAATAGACATACTGCATTACTTAATATGCTGTCTTCTGCTTTGATCCTGTTCAGACACTATTAATAGCTCAATCAATCTTTAATCTGCATGACATAAAGGTATTTGGGTGATCATTTTATTTGTATAAAGGCAGTGGTATTTGCAATTTACTTGTTTATCTGTTTTGAGATTACAAATCATTACATTAACGGCATCACATTTGCTATACATGTATTTTTCTAGAGTTGATAAATGCTACAAACAGTAAAAGAAAAGTTAACCAAATAAATATTCTTTTGTTTTCATCATTACTTAGATCAGTGGTTCTCAACTCCTGTCCTCAGGACCCACTAAGAGGCCAGGATTTGATGATTTCCTTGTTAGAGCACAGGTGAGTTAATCAATGTGAATGAGCCTCTGATCACCACACCTGTGCTCTAGCAGAGAAATCCCTAAGTCCTGGCCTGTTAGTGGGTCCTGAGTTGAGAACCAATGACCTAGATCTGTTGGTTCTCTTCTTATACAGTTTCTATATTGTGCACCCAATTAATCATTATTTCCTTTACGACCTGTATTTTATTAAGAATATAACATTTGTCATGTTTGAGACCCAATTCAAGGTCTTGTATTTATTGTTCTTTTTAATATAATGTCAAGTCACCACTTTTATCAGTCACAGGTTTGAATATGAAATAATAATTCACAGGAGAAAAAAATATTCAGATTCTAAGGATTTGTTGTAGTGATACTAACATGGACAAAAAATGCATTAGTTGGTTATCATTGTGTCGTATGGACTGTACACACAAGGACTTTTGCAAAATAGCTTGGACTGGAAAGCCACCTATTCATTTGCCCACACAGCTGTTATCACTTGTAGGAGTATTAGTGAGTGAGGCTGGGAAGCGGCGAGTAACCCTTTGACTGCCTTGGTCCACTTGTCCCCATTGCCCCCCTTGCTACAGGGGTTGTTTATGAGCCTTGAACTCTTGCACTCATTTTGGGTCTTTTATTCCTAGTCTTTTTCCTAAGTTGTGGCGCATAGATACCTGCTTTTGCACTATTTAAAACCCTCCCTACTGTTTTTGGGTTTGGGGCTTTCCTTGGGTTTTTCCTTCAAGGTAATGTGTTTTTATTACCCCCACATCCACCCATGGGTCTTTGGGTGTTTTCTGGCAATTTTTAAAATGTTTCATTTTTTGGGAACATGACATCTTTAAGATACCCTTCCCGTCGCGGCTGCATATACTCCATTGACTATGGGAAAGACTTCTCTGGGACATATCTCTGAAACCGTTTGTTCTACAGTGTTCACAGTAGGCTCATTTTTCTTGTCTCCTCATGCCCTGGTATCCATTTCAAAACCCCAGTATCTTGGGGCCCCTTGAAGCCCCACAAGTGCATTTGAAGGTTGCAAGGTTACAGTAATAGAGAAGACTACATTTCCCAGAATGTCCGTTTAGCGGGCTTTCTGCCGATTGGCTCCTGGCTTTACAGATGCCATTTTACCTCTCTCTTGCTTATCCTACACAGAAGTTGCCTCTCCTTTCTTGCTTCAGATTAACCCTTTGTCTGCCAGACAATTACCTTTCTGGGCTTTTCAAGGGTGAATTATAAGTGTGGGATACAGCATTTGGTATTTTATACTGTCTTAGACACTACTCCTGTTAGGATATTGGATCCAAAGGGACATGGGGCTAGACCAGTGTTTCTCAACCAGGGTACCGTGGCACTTTGGTGTGCCACGGATATCCACTTAGGGTGCCCCATTTTATCTATAAGGCTTTGACAAAAATGTAAACATAGACTTACAACTGTATATTTAAGTATATTACTATGCACAATATGTTTATTGTAGTTGTGAGGTCTAACAATAACTATATATTTATGCATTGTAACCTTCATTACATCCATGACAAGTGGCATAAAATGATAGGGGTGCCCTGAAAATGCCAGACTACATATTAGCGGTGCCTTGAGCAAAAAAAGGTTGAGAACCACTGGACTAGACCAAAGGCTAAGAACTCAGTGGTGTTTCTGAACCCCTTAATTACTGCTCCTCATGCTAAGTGGGGCTACCTAGAGAGCATTCAGGATATCTATGTCCCTCATGAGTTGTGGCCCCTACTACCCCATCAGAGCCCTCCAGCCTTGAACAAGAGCCAGTCTGGGTGAAAGACTTGAAGTCCACTTATTGCTTAAAGGGATAGTAATACTTCGTTTTAACTTTATTTTATTTTGTAGGCATTAAAAAAACATGAAGAATGATATAAGTCTTATCTCTCAAACCTTTATGGTTTATGAGATATTCACAAGCAAAGTTCCCCTCCCCGCCCCTTTTACCTAGTGTAAGCCATCTCTTCTCAGATGTGAGTCTGGTTGTATGACAGTAAAGATAACAGAAGGGGACAATTTTCTTTGTATGAAAACAATGAAAGCCCTTCCCCCCTTGACAAGTTTTTCAGCTTTTTCCATTATCTTAATTGAAGATTGTCCCTCTCTGCAGTCTACCTGGGCATCTCCCTTCTGATCTGGTTGAACAGGGGGGGATACTTTGTTTGTGAATATCTCTTAAACCATAAAGGTTTCAGAGATAAGACTTATATCATTATTCATGTTTTTTTTAATGCCTACAAAATAAAATAAAGTTAAAATGAAGTATTACTATCCCTTTAAGAATCTGCCATACAGTCATGTATGTTTAATTATTGTATTTAAAGTCTGTTGCCATCCTGTGGCTGAACAGGGACATGTTACTAACATACCTGTGAACTTCATCCGGGGAGGGCTTACTTGCTGTGACAGGGTGGGGGTATGTAAATGACACAATTTGCTTCATAAAGGGGGTGTGGTTTAATATGGTGGATGGAGTATATCAGCATTGTTCTTGTGAAGTGGTCCTGATGTGGGGGGGGGGTGGGCAGAACAGGTTGGGAAGGAGGAGAAGTGGGCAAGAAGTGGACAAAACAGAGTGGGAAGAGGGCAGAGTTTCACAGGAAAATCACCACCAACAAAGAATCTGTGTCTGTCTCCGGACACCCAGTAATTAACTGGAGTTTCCGGACAGATCCGGAGAGTTCCCTGGTATGGTTACTACCTTAAGAACATTTGTGTGGCCCATCAGATTCATGGGATTCTCTCTATGGCTAATGCCATGTAGAGATATAAAGTCTCTTTTTATTGTGTAGAGCAAGGAACTAAATACAAACATAAAATGGTGCAAAAAAATACGCAGGCAAGTGGTAATACAATTGAAAAATATATAAAATAGTTATGTTTGAGTGCTGTATGAAGCACTTTGACTTCAGTGTTTTAATAAGAGCATATTCCTTTAGGAATAGATTCACTTTAAATAAAGTAGCGTTAAAATTTACTTTAAATTTAGATTAGAATTTCCAAACTGTCATTGTTGGAATATGTAGCCCTTTGGGTCCTGTGTACAAAAGACAAAAGCAGTAATTCAGGCAAAAGCTTTCTAAATAACACAGGAAAAAATATAATTTCCATTGATTTTCACAGAGATTTAAACCCTTTGAAATACAGGTAGAAATCTAAAATGAACTTAAATAGAATATTTTACCAAAGACATGGTTGTAGTATTCTCCTACATTGTGACCTTGGGTTTTTAGTAATGATTTTATTTTGTGATCAAATGAAATAAAATATCTCAAGCCAAAAAGACCCGCAGCAATCTTGTAATTATTTACCTGAATACAAATTTTTTGCTCTTGTTTCTACAAGCTGCTAATCAAAGTAACAAAATGCTGTAACTATCTTAGGTCAGATGGCTGAAAGCAGTTCTTGTTATATGACCATTATCTCAAAGTGACCAAGCAAGTGTCCATTTAGAGAAAGCCACAAACACAGGTTCTTTCTTCTTTTTGTTTTCTTAAGGGCCTAAGTAAACCTGTGATTTCCCAGTGGAATTACTGTCTAGTACTGAGGAATACAGCTTGTGGCAGGGAGATAATGAAAGATTCTTTTTTTAGTTGACATTTAACCCCAGTATCATTCAGTCGAGCTGTTGGCTTTGCAATTTCCACATTTAATGATTGTACACATTCTAGGAAAATCGGAGCTATTTCTCTGAGAAATAAAAACAGCTAAAATGCTTATGTGAGAATAATTTGTTGTAGGATTACAAATGATAAAGGTATTTCATAAATGGCTCTGACAGACAGAACTCTGCGGTTACCAATGGGGATACATATCCACTAAGGTTGCAGTAAATTCTCTCTCTCTCGTGAACCTGCTGTCAGCATTAATGCATTCCTAGAAGCTGCAATCTGAATCACAGTTTGAACGTAGTAATTACATAAATGTTTGTTAATATTAAGGCAGCAAATTGCAACGAGTCTGTTTAGATTTCATGTGAAGTGAAGAACTAACACATTTATAATGTGAGATGGGAACACACCTCACAGCAAATCTCTTTACAGGATGAGCTGGCAGGAAATAGATTTCTTTCTCTTTTCCTTGAAAGGCCTTAAACCAAGGTCAGATGTACATCTTGGGTTCCACAGGGCAAAGCATACTAGGTGCTCTTAGCCACGCCCATGACTGAAACCATATTTATCCCAGAAGCACGTAACCCATCCCAGCGTGGTCTCCCATATATTGCAAAGCAATACACTGGAGACCTTTCTAGCCTCCAAGAATTAAAAAACAGCCAGTAAATAGCATGTATAAATGTGTAAATAAACTGGCCAAATCCTATATAATAATTTCCTAAATGTGTGTTTGTCAGAAGCAGTCATGCGCAGTAGAGACGGCTGAGCGTGCTGCAGTCATGCAGACTACAGACTGCCCGTGCCGTGGCTGATAACGGAGTGGAGCTTGGTGCGCAGAGTGGACTATGGTCTGAATTCGGAGCACCCCGCTCCGTATCAGCCACAGCGCGGGCAGTCGCTACTGTGCATGACTGCACCGAGGCCGTTGCTGGGTGCCACTGTGTTAGTATATAGTATGTTAGTATATAAACTGGTCAGTAAACCCATCACAATTCTGGAGTAGATGTCTGCTGCAGTAGGATTTGGATTGCTCTGGCCAAATCCTCAAAATGTCGTGCTGTAGGCATTTGTCTTCCCTGCCTAACTGATAGTATGGAGGTCTGAAATGGTAGCAAGGTTTAACCAGGGGTAGTCAATTGTTGGACCTCCAGCTTTTTGGGGCTGCAATTTACATCATCACCAACCAGCAAATGGCTTATTAAAGGGATAGTAATGTTTCATAATAAACAGCTCTAATTAATCATCATAGTATTTGGACTTTAGAGAGTGTTATTTCAGTTCTGTCAGAGTTGTAGTTCAAGAGTAATTCAATGACAAAGTATCCCCCTCCCGCCCATTTTACTGATGTAACACTGCTCAGCCAGAGCAGAAGGGAGGTGCCTAGGTAGATGGTAGATTGCAGAGAGGGACAATCTTCAAATAAGATAAGGGAAAAACCTGAAAAACTTGTCAAGGGGGGCAGGGCTTTCATTGTTCTCATAGGAAGAGCATTGTCCCCTGCTGTTATCTGTCTGGTCTATGGACTGGATTCCACATCTGAGAAGAGATGGCTTACACTAGGTAAAAGGGGCAGGAGGGGAAACCATAAAGGTTTGAGAGATAATATTTATATTGTTCTTCATGTTTTTTTTAATGCTTCAAAATAAAATAAAGATAAAACGAAGTATTACTATCCCTTTAAGGATGGTAGGAGTTGTAGTCCCCAACAGCTGACTCCCATGGATTAACCAAATTTGTCAGAATGGTATTGCACAATATCAAACTACCACATGAAAGAGTTTGAAGTTACTTTGCAATTGCAATTGCTCAAGAACCACTGTAGAAGTTTTCAGTGACCCTTCAAAGTCCCCCCCTTTTTCTTCCCTTCCTATTCTGTTATTTTTTCTATTTTTATCTTGATATATGTGTGTGTGCACACAATATTATATATCCTATATAATAATTCACTAGGATGTTTGTCACGATGCAGTCATGCGCAGTAGAGACTGCCCGCGTTCCTGCAGTCTGTACTGCGCATGATTGCATCATGTCAGTGAGGCGACACAAGACTGCATCGCGTGGAGCAGTGAGGTAGTGGCCTCTTAACCCTTTGCGTGCCAGAGGGGTATGCAATGCATTGCAAAGCAATGAGTTGCATACCCATCTGGCACTCAAAGGGTTAACATTACCCGGACCTTGGCCCGTGTACATGGGCTTTTAAACTAGTGTGTATATATATATATATATATATATATATATATATATATATAAAACAACTAAACAACTGAGTCAAGGTGCTGGAATATGAACAGTCCATTAATTCTTATAATATAGATAATGTGAGGCACAGATCGCTGAGCCCCTAATCTGATAGTGGACAGATTAAAAAAGACAAGAAAAAATAAAGGCTAAGAGCGCCTCATCTTAATACAAAAGTAATATTTATTAATCTAATACAAAAAAGGAAATATGTATAAAAAGACACCAAGAAATAGCTATTATCATAAACTATTACTGGTACCAGAACTACAAAATTATGTCATAAAATGTTCATGTAGAATGTGAGCAAGAAATCCTGTAGATGCAGTACTATACCCATTGTGTCAATAGACGCCCGCTGACAACAAGACCTGCTGATATGGAGATCTGCAGCCTCCAAGACAATAACTAAAATACGAGTACTCAGATGGAAAGGTAGAGCTGACCAGATCTTGAGCGATACATCAAGCTGCTATATTGGTCTGTAAACGGGAGAGTAAGCCAGTATTTCAACACAGTTATATACCTGCCCGCTTACCATGGACAGTCTCATCCACTGAGTGTGGCTTAATCGGGTGGGTGGGGCTTCTCATCTCTGTGTCATAAAGTGGGTGAGAAGTGGGTGAGAAGGAGGAGAAGTGGGAGGGAAGCAGGCAGTGGCATAACTAGAAGCCACCGGGTCCTGGTGCAGAAATTGCCATGGGACCGGCGGCGGCTCTCCCCCATTCTTCACATTGCCCAATGTCCATCTCCTACCTCCATCACCCGCTCTGGTTCTCAGTAATGCAGAGAGCTGGGATGATGTCATCTCATTTCATTTCATAAAATGGTTTACAGCTCCTTTAAGGTGCAGTAATTCATCTAGTTGTCTACAGGGTTGAAGACAAATAAAACTCCTAATAATAATCCCCATTTAATGTATTAGTGCCAAGAAGTCTTTATCATTGTGTTTTTACTTAAAAGATAACATCTTCAATAAGTTCTGGATGTCAGGTCCATGGAGACGAACATGACAGGTGCTCAGAGGACACAAGCTCTCCACTGCACATGAAAATCTTAACCCTTTAACCTCCTAAGGGATGTGCATTGTATTGCTCTGCAATGTGTTACATACCTCACTGGCCCTTAAAGGGGTTAATAAGCTCATATATTTTGTCTGCTTCAGTTAAAAAAATAAAAAATAAAATGAAGAAAAAACTGCCAGCAACTGTCATGTCTGCCTCTATGAAAATGCCATCCAGGACTAATAAAGATATTCTTTCTTGAACAAGGTACAAGGGCAAGATCAATAGGGGCCATTAAGATTTAATAGCCTTAGTAAGGTAAGTAGGGGAGGTTATTATTGGGAAGTGTTACTTTCCTTTAAATTAGATTTTAACCCTTTGAGTGCCAGGTGGGTACTTCTCTGGCATTCAAAGGATTGACATGCAGCAGGAATATACACAGATGTTTGGCCAGATGATAGCCATTCACCCTTTGAGTGCCAGAATGCGTTGCGTACCCCTCTGGCACTCAAAGGGTGAAAACGATTCCAATCTCTATGGGATGATGTAATTACGTAAATGTGTGTTAACATTAAAGCAGCAAATTGTACCAAACCTTTTCGGTTTTATGTGAGGTGAATAATTAACACGTTCACAGTGTGTGTGTGTGATGAAAACACTCTGCAGCAAGACTGAGTTTTCAGGGAGCACTAGCAGTAGAAATATATTTTTTAATCATTTAACCTTTTGCGTACCAGAGAGCTATCCAATGTATTGCATCCCAATGTGTTTGGTTACCTCTCTGGCATTCAAAGGGTTAAATGGTCCATTTTAAGCAACCGAAAGATTTATTATGTAAAAATCATAATTTGTAGTTTTTTTCTTGTCTAGTAAAACAAGACAAAACAAAATTCCACTGCTGGAATAGCTTTATTGAAAAGTTATAACTCTTGAAACGTTCAGAACATGATACAGCTTTTACTAGCATGTTCTGTGGAGAACATGGGGAGTTGTATTAAAGGGATAGTAATACTTCGTTTTAACTTTATTTTATTTTGTAGGCATTAAAAAACATGAAGAATGATATAAGTCTTATCTCTCAAACCTTTATGGTTTAAGAGATATTCACAAACAAAGTATCCCCCCCCGTTCAACCAGATCAGAAGGGAGGTGCCCAGGTATACTGCAGAGAGGGACAATCTTCAGTTAAGATAAGGGAAAAAGCTGAAAAACTTGTCAAGGGGGGAAGGGCTTTCATTGTTTTTATACAAAGAAGATTGTCCCCTTTTGTTATCTGTCGGTCTTACAACCTGATTCACATCTGAGAAGAGATGGCTTACACTAGGTAAAAGGGGCGGAAGGGGAAACTTTGCTTGTGAATATCTCATAGACCATAAAGGTTTGAGAGATAAGACTTATATCATTCTTCATGTTTTTTTTAAGCCTACAAAATAAAGTTAAAATGAAGTATTACTATCCCTTTAAGTGGTTAATTTATCTAGTCAGATAAATCTCTATGGAGCCTATGCTCTAAGATATTTACAACGGGAAATCCACACATAATTGCCTGACCCCTAAATCTGGTTCCACTGCCCCCTTGTAGTCACAGATCCCCATATATACCTTCTGACCCCCCCTATTTCCCAAACCTGCTTCCATTGGCTGCTGAAAGTCACAGACCCCCAAATACATGGTTTGACCCCCAAAGCCTTGTTCACTGCCCTCTGGTGGTCATAGATATCTACATAAGTTATCCCCACCCCCATCCTGTTTCCACTGTTCACTGGTAATCACAGATTCCCATATACACTGTCTTACCCTGTCCCTGACCATCTATAACCGATAGCCAAAGTATCACACGTACATGCTTCCCTAACCTTGTTCTACTGGCAGAAAAAATCTTCTGGAACAATTTATGGTATGTCAACCTATACCACAGCAGTATCATTGTTCTTAGTTTGGCAGTAAGTACTGAATACACTAGGAAATCCCAGGGTGTTGAACAGTTTAAGTATCTTTTAAGTGACTGATGTGTAAAAAAAGTATGTGTTTTTTTCCTATAGTGACACTTTTGAAATAGTTTTGCGCACAGACCTAGAAGTAGAAAGATATGACTAGTTGTCTACTTTCAAAATTGTTTGCTTTCCCTTTTCATTTATTTTCTTGTTATGACCATTTAAGTACAGGTAAGTCATATTTGAAAAATGCTAGATTGTATTTTCTGTAGTTGTGTGCTTCTGGCACTCCATACAGTATGTTAACTCATACCAACAGACGGTGATTTTTCTTTGAAGAGTAATAGCTTTTTATTACATTCAATAATTCCATGCTTTTCAAAACTATCTGTATCTTTATAGGAGTAGAAATATTAAATAGCTTTATTTTTTTTAAGGCACCTCCCTCCTGTGCAACAGACCTCTCATTTGATGCAGGTGAATGACTACTTTCCAAAATGGTATACCTTGCTTACTTCTCCTGCCTACCTGTAATGGTTTTGATAATTTTAGTGCAGGCAGGTAATTTCTAAAAAGAAAAGTGTCAGGTGTGGATTATTTGTCCAAGCACCCTCATACAGTATGTTAGCCCACACAAATGGGGTACATTTTTCTCAGGCTGGTAGCAAGTACTGAACACAGCAGGAAATGTCATTGTTTTCAAAGATGTTAGTATCATGAAGTGTGGTGGAATTATGGAAATCTTTGTGCACTCCAGCCTAGTAGTAGAAAGTCAGATGTCCCCTCATTTGATGAGGGTGAAGGTTTACTTTCCAAACTAGTACCTTGTGTACCTTTCCTAGTTCTAATAGTTATGAACATTTTAGTACAGGCGGCCATTTAAAATATAATAAAAATCAGGTAGGCTTGTGCTTTGGCGCACCCCCTACGGTATATAACTTGATACCAGTGTGGAGCCATTTGTCTTGTAAGAGCAGTAGCTAATTAATACAGTAAGAAATTCCATAGCTTTCAGTACACTTGAAGGGTGTGTATATATAAAAAATGGCTATTGTTTCCTTTAGCTCCACCTTCGGGAAACATTAGAGCACATAACGCTAGGGTTAGAAAGGCAAATGACCCCTCATTTGATGCGGTGGGGTATCTTCTTTCCAAAGTGTTTTGCTTTGTCTACCTTTTATTCCTTTCTGTAGTAAAAACAATTTTAGTACAGTCAAGTCTTGTTTGAAAAAAGAAAAATGAGAGGTTGAAGTTGATGTAGTTATGTGCTTTTGGCAACCCCTACATATGTCAGCTCATACCAGTGGGGTGCTTTTTTTCTCATAAGAGTAGTAGCTAATGAATACAGGTGGAAACTCTATAGTTTTCAATAATTTCAAAGCATTTGGAGTGGTAGAAATGTACAAAAAAATGCCAATTTTTTCCCATTGGCACCACCTCCTAGAAACATTTGTGTACATCAGGCTAGAGGTAGAAAGACATGTAATGCCTCATTTGATGAAGTGGGATATCTACTATCCATAAATATATGATTTCATTTAGTTTTTCAGTTGTTTTAAGTTCCTTTTACCATGTCACCAATGGAACGTGTATTTTAATTAACAAAGTTGAAACTACTTGTTTGTTCTTCTGTTAATTAGTGGTCTGTTAAGGTCATGCATGTAGGAAAACTAGGCATATTTTAGTATTTTGATAAAAACTTGATTGCAAATTGGATAGTCATTGGCAGGGTAAGCAGAAGTAGATAATGAGTGGAGCCTTGGAGATGAGCACCTTTTCACCTTTTTCCTATAACTGTGATAGTAAAAAGCCTGCCTTTCACTGATTAAGACCCAGGAGAATGAGACAGAGGTCTACAATATAGTTTACTGCTTTGCTCCACCCCCCCAGGTCTGTGCTTGAAATGTGTATCTACAGCAGCATGCATATATTTGGGATATTCTTATTAAACCTTTGAGAGTCAGACGGGTGCCCAGTGCATTGGAAAACAATGCATTGCACATCCCTTGGTTACTCAACGTGTTATCAGTGGGACTACACTAATAGGAAAGTTGATTTCAACATGGAATGCAGTACATGTATCTTGTTGGTGTCACAAGGTTAATGACCCTTACAGTGCAGTGCTTTATGAAGTGCCTCTCAGCTTTTTGCAAGGAAATTTTGAGGCCAGCCGTTCCCATTGTGGGAAGAGGTCAATCTGTGACTGAAAGTCCATTCCTAGACTGGTTTATCACTGATGAACACTAACATCTGAAAATGATCTGAGGTTTATATATACTTAAAGGGATAGTAATACTTCGTTTTATCTTTATTTTATTTTGTAGGCATTAAAAAGACATGAAGAACGATATGTCTTATCTCTCAAACCTTTATGGTTTAAGAGATATTCACAAGCAAAGTTTCCCCTCCCGCCCCTTTTACCTAGTGTAAGCCATCTCTTCTCAGATGTGGATTGCAGTCCAGAGACCAGACAGATAACAGCAGGGGACAATCTTCTTCCTATGAGAACACTGAAAGCCCTGCCCCCCTTGACAAGTTTTTCAGCTTTTTCCCTTAATTGAAGATTGTCCCTCTCTGCAATCTACCTGGTTGCCTCCCTTCTGATCTGGCCGAGCAGTGTTACATCAGTAAAAGGAGCAGGAGGGGGATACTTTTTCATACAATTACTCTTGAACTACAACTCTGACAGAATTGAAATAACACTCTCCAAAGTCCAGTACTATGATGATTAATTAGAGCTGCTTTTATTATGAAACATTACTATCCCTTTAAATACTCTGTAATTCATGCTCGGGAATTTAAAAATATCTCCATTTGTTTTGTGAAGCCTATTATTATTATTATTCTTTATTTATATAGGGCCAACTAATTCCGCAGCTCTGTACAATAGGGAATAGACATACACAGGTATTAAATAGTACAATCAGATGTGTAGAACAGGAGGATCAGAGGGCCCTGCTCGTGAGAGCTTACAGTCTAGAGGAAGGTAGGTTTGACACAGAAGGAGTAAGTGCTATTGCGTTTAAGTGCCTCCTGCGACATGAACTGCCGGTCAGTGGGTGGGTGTGAGAAGTGCCGTTGAGTGTAGTAGTCCGTGCAAGGGGTGAATCTTGGTGATGATGTTTATGGAGGCAGTTGATAGGCTTCCCTGAAGAGGTGAGTCTTCAGGGAGCGTCTGAAGATTTGAAGGCTGGGGGAGAGTCTGATTGGGCGGGGGAGGGCATTCCACAGCTCAGGTGCAGCACGGGAGAAGTCCTGTAGGCGGGAGTGGGAGGATGTGATAAGAACTGTGGAGAGCAGAAGGTCATGTGCAGAGCGAAGATGGCGGGCGGGAGTATATTTGGAAATGAGAGATGAAATATAGGGGGGTGCAGTGTTAGTGAGGGCTCTATAAGTTAGCACCAGAGTTTTGAATTTTACTCTGTATGCTAATGGGAGCCAGTGTAGGGACTGACAGAGGGGTGTGGTGTTAGAGAAGCAATGAGTGAGGTAGATTAGTCTTGCAGCAGAGTTCATTATGGACTGTAGCGGGGTTAGTCAGGTGAGAGGCAGGCCAATTAGTAAAGAGTTACAGTAGTCAAGACGGGACATGATGAGTGTTTGGATTAGAATTTTGGTAGTGTCTTCTGTGAGAAGGGTCGGATTCTAGAGATGTTGCGGAGGTAGAGGCGGCATGAGTTGGAGATTGACTGGATGTGAGGAATGAAGGATAGGGCAGAGTCAAATGTGACCCCTAGGCAGCGTGCTGTAGGGGTTGGTGTGATGGAAGTATTGTTAACGGTGAGGGTAATATTTGGGATAAGGCTGGTTGTAGATGGAGGGAAGAGAATTAGTTCAGTTTTGCCAAGGTTAAGTTTGAGTTGATGGGAGGGCATCCAGGAAGACACAGCAGACAGACAGTCAGACACTCGGGACAGGAGGGAAGGGGAGAGGTCTGGGGAGGAAAGATATATTTAGATGTCATCAGCATAGAGATGATGGTGAAACCCAAAGGAGTTTATTAGTTTTCCAAGGGAAGCAGTGTAGATTGAGAAGAGCAAGGGTCCCAGTACTGATCCTTGAGGCACACCAACAGACAGTGGGAGGGGTGGGGAAGTGGAGCCGGAGTAGGAAACACTGAAGGAGCAGTTGCAGAGATAAGATTAAAACCAGGAGAGTGCAGTGTCGCAGAGACCTAGGGAGTGGAGGGCTTGGAGGAGGAGTGGGTGATCAACTGTGTCAAAGGTGGCTGACAGGTACAAGAGAATGAGTAGGGAGTAGTGGCCTTTTGACTTGGCTGAGAGCAAGTCATTGGCCACTTTAGTGAGGGCAGTCTCAGTGGAGTGATGAGGGCGGAATCCGGATTGCAAGGGATCTAGCAGGGAATGGGAGCAGAGGAATTTAGTGATCCGGTTATATGCAAGGCGCTCGAGAATCTTGGAGGCGAACGGGAGTAGGGAAATTGGCCGATAATTTGACAGTGAGTTTGGGTCCAGGGAGGGTTTTTTTAGGATGGGAGTGATTAAAGTCCAGTCTTGCATGTGCTCCTAGGAAGCAGATATTTCTGCCTTTTCCACAATTCCATTGATGGTCTTTGCACACCAAGGCTATGATTACTACATGCTAAAGCAAGTTTGGATAATATAAAATTAATGGAAAGCAAATCAAATTTATATTTAAAGGGCAACTTTCACCTCTAATACACTGTGTCTCATATGATTAAGCTAATAAAATGGTATGTGGATTGGCTTTTTTTTTTCCTACATACATACATTAGTAGATATTCGCTCTAAAATGTAGACTTCATGTGGGCACTTATACATTCTGCGGTACAGGGTAACATCGGCACATCGGTGCAGGACTTCCCAGTCCTCAAATTCTCCTCTCCCCTCCCTCCCAGCTCTCCCAGGGAGAGTGTTCACGTTTCCCTTCTTATTGATGTGCATCACATATATTGTAACAGCAAGCTCCATTTGTCATTATATGCAAGCTTAGTATAATGACAAACAGAGCTTGCTGTTACAATATACGTGATTAACTTCAATATGAAGGGAAGCATGAACGTGCTCCCTGGTAGAGCTGGCACTGAGGTAGGAGGGGAATATAGATATTTTGTTTGCCAGGTATCTGTGTGTGGTGATGAGTGTGGGGCCTTGTGAAGAGCAGGTGTATTTGGGTGTAGTTTATGGCTTCAAGATAAACAGAAATGGAAACTGGGGCCCTTATTGTGTAAACTTTTATTATGAAGGGACAACATTTTCACACATTTAATAAAAAGGCTCCATAGGAATTGGAGACATTTTACTTACCACATACATCTCTCTTTAAGAACCAGAATGGGTTAAAAGAGCAGTCAACTTTTTTCTAATAAAAAGTAAGTTATTGGAATTTTCCTGCTTGAAGATTTTTCATTCAAAAGTTTACATTATTATTTTTTTTTTACATTAAACTGCAGTATTCTGCACTGATCCCCAGGTGGTGCTGTTTGTTACTTACTGTGTTGACAACTCAAGCTCCTCTATAGAGGTCATTACAAAACTGAGACTTTTGCTAACACGTTCATATAGAAAAATATGTTTCAGCAGTAATAACTTTTGAAAGAAAATTTTGCCAGCATTGTAAATACCCTTGAATTAGTCAACAGGAAAATTCACATAACCTGCATATTTCCATAAAAAAATAAAGTTTACTGCTGTATTAAGGATTCAAAATATCAGTTACTGACATTTGCAGTTAATAAAAATAGGTAATAAGCATACCTGGGAACTTCCAAAATGAGCTGACCCTGAGACCTATGAAGTATTAACCCTTATATCTCCTTTGAATGTATATTTTAAGTGATATATCCCTGCATGTGTTTATCAATCCATTCCACACAGTGAGTTACATTAGAGCAACCAAATGCTTTCACAAATGCAAAGCCCACGTGCATTTATGAAACCATTCCCTGCAGGGAGTTATATTACCTCATTCAACTCCTGTACTCTTTTCACACACTCTTCATGCCCCAGCTTACTAACTTTCTATCTGCCTTTCTAATCTATAACCCCTCTTCACTCACCCTCCATCCCCCATTATGATTGATGCTCCCGTTCACTGATCCTCCACTCTCCATCATGATACTTGCCACTGCACACTGAGGCCCTGTCTCCCTGTTTCATATAACCATCCTGGGTTGGGGACTGCTCAGACTAAACTCGCACACTGGTACTTCTCTGTGTGCACTTCCTGCCTGAGTAGTACCTGCAGCCTAGTGTAATATAAGGGATTTTCCTTCTGAGTAAAACAAGAATACTCACAGTGCCGGAAGATGCTTTATTCAAAAGTTATTTCAGTTCAAACTATCACAACAAGATTGGGCTTTTACTCCTCAGAGAGCAATAGAAGTGCATGCCTGATCATTAGATGATGTTGCTAGCGGTTTCCTTTAAAAAGAAAAAAAAAGGTATGAGCTATGATACATTTTGAACAACACATCATCCAGGAGTGGGAGTGTTTTACTGAACAGCACAAACCCTACGTTCACTGGTAAGTATTCAGTTTCCATTTTTATTTTCTGTATATTAACTACATTTCTAATTTTAGATAACTTATCCAGTAGTCTAATGGGTTATTTTTTCCTTGTAACTATCTTCTGCACCTTTCCCTTGAAAATTAAAATACAGAAAGCATGTTTCTTACACACAAGGCTTTTTCGGTATAATTACGGAAACATATTCTTCCGAGTCTTAGAAACTGAAACGGAGAACAGGAATTCTTTGAAGTATGGTTAGGAATCAAAGTGAAGTGTGCATGCGTAAACAATGAAAGGGAAGGCAGTTATTACAGCAAGTTCTACAGATTTAATTTATACTAGGCTAAATATAGAATGCTTCTGACAATAAGGAGCATTCTTTGTTAAAGTGTATGCCAAAATCATTTTGTTGCGTTCACTTTGGAACTTAACCTTTCTCTTGTTTGTGAGTGTGTGCTTCTTTGTGTAAAATATTTGTTTGAACATTTCAAGAAATACTGGGCCTTGTGCACAAAAGAAAAAAAAAAAATAAAGTAAACCTTGGGCAAACCAACTGCACCGTTGGGGAGAAATAAATGCTTTAAAGGCATAGTAAAAAAATAAATAAATTGATACCCAGAATCCCTTGCAATAGCAACAACACTGCAAATGGGAGATTTCTGTGGGAAAAGCAAGTCTTATGGCTTGACTGGTGTGTCAAATTTTTGTTTAACATTGTACCACCCACCAAATTCAGGTGGAAGGGGTTTTCATTCAGTTTGTGCTATATATATATATATATATATATATATATATATATATATATATATACATACATACATATACATATATTTGTGTGTGTGTATAGATATATGCATGCATTTATACTTGTGTATATATACATATATGTAATGCAGCTGAAACTTGATTTTTATTTATTTTTTTTTGTAATGGGTGGTATAGTGTTAGTCGTATAAAAAGCAATACCTTTATTGGCTGAGTGGTTCTAGGATGCAAGCTTTCAAGACACTTTAGGTCGCTTCTTCAGGCATACTTAGGATGAAGGTTTAATACAAAATATGTGGCAGGTTATACGCTCATGCAAATTGTTTTTACATTTACATTCCACTGAAAATGCATTTTTTTTTATCTCCTTTATCAGTATAAATTATTCTTTAGGCTCCAGCAGAGATGCCTCTTTGTAGCTGGCTAAGTGGTACAAAATGTATTTACCTTTCGGTGTATGAATAACTCCAGCAAAGATGGATAGGTCTATGGAATGTATGGGTTAACCCTCCATCCATTGATTGCAATGCATCACACACCCCTCTGGCACCCAAAGGGCCCAATGTGTTTATTGTGTGGGATAATGTGACACAATCCTTGTCACAGTTCAAGGCAAATTTCAGAGCGTTAAAGCGGAACTTTTACTATATATAAAATCACCCTGCAATAATTAAGCATATGGCAACTAGCTTCATAATGCTTCTATTACCTTTCAGAAGTGACAGATTCTAAAGTAATCCTAATCTTTTGGAGACTGACGGCCAGGTTAGTGCAGTCTGTCCCTTCCAGTTACCTTATGGCACCCTGCTGCTTAGAGGAGACCGGGACTGACAGCGCAGGCTCACAAACAAGATGTCTGTGCTGATGCCTAGATTCCGGTCTCTGAAGATTAAGGATTACTTAATCCTTCTGAGAGGTAATAGAAGTATTATGAAGCTAGTCACCATTGGCACAATGCAGGAAATGTGCGCAATCGCTATTTCCCACGTGAAAACCACTAGGGAATAGGTTTCCGCATGATTTTGTTGAATTGCGCATGGAAATTCAAGATTAGCGAATGGCTGCGTATATTTATTTTTTGTGTGGGCGTGGCTAAGATTAACGAATCTGTGTGAGCGGAATAGCGAATGTGCCTAATGCAAGAACTGCTATTGTGAATTAATTTATACGTCTGTGTACTGTTGTAAAATGGAATTTTTCATGCGCAATTCAAGAAGCGTTCGATATTTAGCATCCTGGATTAGAATATGTGCAAAATCTATCTGCGCACAAAAATGCCTTTATCTGATGCAAACGTTTCTTGCATCGTACCATATATGCTTAATTATTTCAGAGCAACTTTATGCAAAGTAAAAGTTCTGTTTTAAACTTGGTTATCAATTTATATTCCCAAATCGTTCTTCCTCTATGTCCTAAAATAGATCTTTAATGCTGTGATAAATTTTGCAAAAATTATGGTTATGGTGGGAATGTAGTATGGATACGTTACCTGTAGTACAGGCACTTTATCTGTGTTACATATGTGTGCGCAAGTTCCACAATTAATTAAATAGGGAGAAGTACCATTTTCTGTTGCACGTTTAAGGGAGCTATTTATCACCAGTTGTTTCAGGTTGGAGGGCTGTTTATAGGAGAGGAGGGGAGGTTTTGGTAATATTATTTTTCAGTCTGTCATCGGCATATAATATTGTTTGCTGCTCTTTTAAAATTTTGTACAGTACTTCAAGCTGGGGATTGTAGGTGACTCCTGATGGCACTCCGTTTTCTTCTTGTGGTTGTTTGTATTCCAGGAGATTTCTTTTGAATACATTGATGGCTCTCTGAATTTGGTGTTTGTGACTTTTACATTATATCCATGACTGAGAAAATCTCTCCTGAGATATTTAAGATGTTTATCGCATTCAGAAGTCTCAGAGCATATGGGGGTTTTACCTCAGGACCTGCCTCTAAACGATAGAAATTATAGTTTGCCTCCCAGACACACAAAAATCTCTGAGATAATTAGGACTCTGTTGGATTGTGGTACAGCGATGTCCAGGTGGAGTTGTTTCTACTTCTGACTATGGTGTCCTGAAACTTAATTTATGTGGTTGAGTTTGAGGTTAATGGTGGCATGGAAAGCATTGTAACTTTCATGAAATTATGAAAGTCTATATTCTCTGGCAGTGCAAATGATTAGGATATCATCTACGTAGAAGAGATATACCAGATGGTTTATTATTTGGCATAACAACAAGAACCCCTCCAGTTTTGACATGAATAGGTTGCCGTATTGTGCTGTCATTCCCATTTCCATGGTAGTACCAAACATTGACATGCCAGATGAAGTCTCTGGTGTACCTCAGCTACATAGATGATATCCTAATCATTTGAACTGCCAGCAAAGATTAACTTTTGTAATTTCCCAAAAATTACAATGTATTTTATTCCACCCTTAAACTCAACCCTTCATCCTTATTCAACCACAAATTAACTTTCTGCATAACATGATCAGTATTACAAACAACTCCATCCAGACATCTTTGTACCACAAACCAAAAGATAGGCCTAATTATCTCAGAAATGACAGAATCCCTCCCAGACATACCGCAATATTGTTATGAAAAGCTGGAGCACATAATGTAAGCTGCCTGTTAAAACTCTGTGAAAGATAGTCCTCATAAAGAGGTGACAGCTAAGTTGATATAGTAAACAAGACCACAGCAACAAAAAAGCACAAGGGTAAACTGCAAGGTAGGCCCCAGTGGGCCAGATGATAGAGGGAAATGAGCAGGGTCCATGGCTGGCTTGTGATGGCTGCTCCCTAGGCTGCATCGCTATTGCCTAAGCCATGATAAAGATGCTGGCCACAAGGCCAGATTAGTGCCCACTGGAAGAGCCAGTCTGCACCCCAGATGACAGCTTAAAGTACAGTTACTACCCACTGAGGTCGAAGGAGGATACAGAACACACAGACTACCTGCAGTACCCATCAACAGTTGCTGAACAAGAACTCTGAAACCTTGAGTTCAACTGGAGGAACTAAATAGGAATAGGCAGGCAGAATCAGTTGAGGTTTGATCAAAGAGACTAGTACAGCAGACAGGATAGGTCGAGAGACACAATGCTCAACCCCTAAATTAAAATACGACTGGTGGTAGAAGTTTGACTGGTGGTCGGAGCATAACTGGAGGGAAAGGGAATCGCAAAACACCAGGGTCGAAGAAGTCGAATAGTCAGACAAGCCAATTTGATATCAGTTGGGCAAAGCAATACAAGACAGCAGACAGAAGAATGGTCAAACAACGGAGCCAAGGTTTTTAACAAGTAGGCAAAGCACTACAAGTTGACAGACAGAAGAGTAGTCGAACAACAGAGCCAAGGTCAGTAACAGGATATTAGAAAGCACAGTAGCAAATCGCAGAGTAAGAGAGAAGTTTAAGAGGATGCCGGGTCAATACACAAGGTAAACACTCTGGAACTAGACAGGAACTACAGGTCACGAACTGGAATGATTTGATCACTCACCAGCACTGAGGTACTGGCACTTAATAAAGGCTTAGAGAAAACACAAAACAAGTCAGGGAACCGTGATCTGGCAAACAAGAAGAACCAAACTAAAAACCAGGCAAGGAATCACGAGAAAAAACATGAAAAAAGGAAGGAACATACTAAATCTATATTATTTATATCAGGCCCTAAGGTATAACAGCATATACACTGAGACTTCTGCAGAAGATAAACATTTCATGGGTCCAGTTTGTACAACAAAATAGACCCAGTGGTTCAGCATTTTTGCAAAATTGATCACAGCATTAAAGATCTCAAGGTGACTGTACTGATGGGACATTTTAGGACACAGAAAGATCTGAGAATATAAATAGGTAACCAAGTTTAAAGGGTTAGTAATGTCTTATTTTAATAACGTAATATTTTATTTATTAAAAAAATAAGTTAACTGGTCCAAATCCCATTAAATGTTTGAGAAATATAAGGTTTTAAAGTTCCCCACTCCCCTTTCACTGATGTCAGCTGTCAAGCTGACAGAAGGAGTCAGGCGGGCGAGTCGGACGACCCAACGTCGGCTCTTCTGCAGAGCTGAAATAGTGATATCTAAAAAGACATACTTCATTTTAACGGTCTACAAAGTGTGCTTGCAAACCAGGCACACTTTGTAGACCATTCCAATTAAGTATTTCTTTGTAAATAGCGATGTTTCGACTCTGCTGAAGAGCCGCCGGCTGGTCCCGGGACCAGGATCTCCTTCTGTCAGCTAGAGGCTGACGTCAATGAAAGTGGAGGGAGGGGGGGGACTTTAAGACCTTATATCTCTCATACTATAAATGTTTGAGATGGGATTCGGACCAGTTAATTTATTTTTTAACCCCTTAATGACCGGCCGATCGGCGCGGCGTCGCAAGTTAAGGACTGCTGAGCTTTTTTTTTTTTTTTTTTTTTTTTCTTTTTCCGGGTTCCGGACTCCCGAACGGAGTGCAGCCGCGGGGGGGGGAGCTCAGAACTCCATGACGGTCATAGTACGTCATGGGTCGTTCAGTCAGATCGACCCATGACGTACTATGACCGTTAAGGGATTAATATCTAAAATAATACATGTTATTAAAATAAGACCTTACTAACTCTTTTGTCACATTATCCCACACAACAAACATATTTTGTGCCCTTTGGGTGCCAGGGGACTGCATAGCACATTGCAAGAGATAGGTTGCACACCGCACTGGCACTTTTAGGGTTAACCCATACATTCCATAGACTTATCCAATTGCAAGAGTGTATAACCTGCCATGTATTTTGTATTCAGCCTTTGTTCTAAATATACCTGAAGGAGAGTCCTAAAGTGTCTTGAAAGCTTGCATCCTGCAACCACTTAGTTAGCCCATAAAGGTACCTTGGCCTGTGTACACGGGCTTTTACACTAATCTATATATAAAACATTCTGTTTCGGGTTTTCTGTCAGCGAACCAGAGGCAGAGTTTTTCACAGGAGTGCAGTCTGACTGACTGTGTGTGTGCGTAGGGGTTAATGTTATATATATTATACACACAATATATAGTTCTAACTGTTTCTGGTTCGCTGTCCGCCCCTCCCCTGGGCAGTACCATAGCTGCCAACAGCCCCAATTTACGCGGGACAATCCCATTGCATTAACTCAGTGTTCCACTTCCCAGGCTTCTGCCCCTCTTTGGGATTCCTTCAGCACACATTCCCTCAAGGAGCCCTCAGCCGCGTTACTCAAGTGGTGAAGGGACTGCAAAAATTGATTAGAATCATGTGTGCTGTGCCTCATAAGATGCACACACAGAGTACTCTGTAATCCACCCTTGCCTCACAGCTTCCTTCTCCATGAAAGGAGTTGCCATCTCCATATAATCATGGAACTTTACCACCTCCTCACAAAAATCAATCACCAGAGCCTCCATGATCCTGTACCACCAGCAACTTCCGTAAACCTCACAGCAGATTCAATGACAGCAGATCTAGCTATCGCCGTTACTAGTTAAGTTCTCCATCAAACCACACAACACATTTCTTGTATAAACATGACCCTATCCTAGAATGCCAGAGGGGTATCTAACACATTACAAAGCAGTGCATTGGAGACCCCTCTGGTAATCAGAGGGTTAAGGAGCTGTGCAGGTTTGTACCTCACAGGGGAGGAAGAGGGTGGCAGTCAGTACTGTAGCGTGGAGGAGGTAAGCAGGGCTGAGTATAGAGGAAAAATGGTATTTAAATGGAACTGCTGAGGAGGGAGTGGGTTAATCAGGTATGGAGGGAGAGATTGATGAGTGAGGCTGAATGGTCAAGGGAGAAGTGGGTGAGCAGGTATTAATGCATCAGTATAACTCCCATTGGAAGTCGCTGTTTGAGACCCAGTTCCCTGTGTCCCCTCTTTCCCTCGCTGGTGTTACTTTGTTTAGGAGATCAGACTGTGTGGTATGTATATAAGTGTATCACATTATTTCACAGCAATAAAACTCACATTAATGCTGGTTTACCCCCTTAGCGACCCTTGACGTACCAGGACCGTCAAGGGTAAATTTGCTTTAAGGACCAGTGACGGTCCTGGTACGTCAAGTGTTAAATGGTAGCAGCGCGCCGCCGTGTACGCTGCTACCATTCATTCCAGGCAGAGACTGATCGGTCCAGTACCGGACCGTTCTGTCTCAGCCTCTGTCGGTTGTGCCAGGTCATGTGATCACTGCATCAGCGATCACATGTACTGGCATTCTAAAGCAATGAATGAGGCAGTGCTACTTACTGCCTCTAGCGTCTCCTCTCTGCCAATGCGTCCCTTACATCAAAGTAAGGGACAGAGAAGCAGAGAGGAGACACCTAGTGGAAATAAAAAATACAGCAGCTGGGGGTGTTAACCCCTTCACTGCTGGTGCAGGAGGATGGCTAGATGCAGGTCAATTTCTGACCTGCTAAATACACTTTTTTTTTTTTTTTTTTTTTTTTAATAAAAACAACACACTTTTTTTTTTTTTTTTTACAAATAAAATATTTAATTTTTAAAAAAAAAACATCTCAAGAAACAAAATTGGAAGTGTTTTTGTTGTGAAGCCATGTAATACACTTACACACACCGCCAAATGTAATGATCAAAAAAGTGGGAAAATAGGGTGGGAAAAAGGGACATGGGGATTTTCACCCAGGGGGGACAGTGGCCACTTTAAACTGTGCATTTTGTAGCTATGACTGACTGGTCATACCTTTCATGCAGTCTCCATAAAAATATAACCCTTTGCGCCCAATTGATCCCAAGAGAATAAACAAAAATGGTGGGTTTTTTTAATTTTTTTTACCTTTTTCTTTAATTTTAATAAAGTAAATGGTAGGTTATCCATATAAGTGGGGTATCAAAGGAAAGCCCTATTTGTTTGTAAAAAAAACAGTATATCATTTATGGGGGTGGAATAAAAGCCAAAGAGGGAAAGCACTGTTGAACAAAGACATAGTCAAAAAGGTCAGAATTGCTCCGGTCCTTAAGTCAAATCCACCTCTGATTTTCCCGGTCCTTAAGAGGTTAAACTTCAGTATGGGTTTACAGATTAGTCTGTGTAAATAAAATACTTTGTCCTTTTCTATATAATTTATTCAGTTACACAAAGTGAGTGAATATCTCATGAAATAAATATTATGACTAATGCACTTCCTACCAGATACACCGCCAAGCAACATCTCCTAAAACAAAGTGTCCCTCTTTGGCTCTTTGAAATGTTGGGAGGTATGCAGCAAGGGGACAGAGATCAGTGGCAGGCAGCGAATCAGGGGCTGTGATCCTGAGAAAATTGTTGCAGTGAGACTCACCGATGAAGTGGTCCGGGGGGTCCCCAAACTGCACTGCACAGTGCATATCTAATCATATGGGCAACATTGTATACCATTCGCTAATTATTCATATAATGTTATCATCCTCTGTATGCATCCTATCAGGGAATCATATTTCTTTTTAATAGATACCAAGAGCATGTCTTTAAGTACCCAGCAGTGTAAATGGAAATCTGAACTACATAAGACAAATACCCAGGAAGATAAGATAGAAGGGGGGGGAAAGGCTATCCTGAAAAATCCAGGACAGTTGGCAGCTATTATTATTATTATTATTATTATTATTATTATTATTATTCTTTATATAGCACCAACTAATTCCGCAGCGCTGTACAATTGGGAATAGACATACAGAGGTATTAAATAGTACAATCAGATGTGGAGAACAGGAGGATCAGAGGGCCCTGCTCGTGAGAGCTTACAGTCTAGAGGAAGGTAGGTTTCATACAGAAGGAGTAAGTGCATTGCGTTTAAGTGCCTCCTGCCACATGAACTGCCAGTCAGTGGGTGGGTGTGAGAAGTGCCGTTGAGTGCAGTAGTCCGTGCAAGGGGTGAATCTTGGTGATGATGTTTATGGAGGCAGTTGATAGGCCTCCCTGAAGAGGTGAGTCTTCAGGGAGCGTCTGAAGATTTGAAGGCTGGGAGAGTCTGATGGGGAGGGGGAGGGAATTCCAAAGCTCAGGTGCAGCATGGGAGAAGTCCTGTAGGCGGGAGTGGGAGGATGTGATAAGAGCTGTGGAGAGCAGAAGGTCATATGCAGAGCGAAGATGGCGGGCGGGAGTATATTTGGAAATGAGAGATGAAATATAGGGGGGTGCATTGTTAGTGAGGGCTCTATAAGTTAGCACCAGAGTTTTGAATTTTACTCTGTATGCTAATGGGAGCCAGTGTAGGGACTGACAGTGGGGTGTGGTGTTAGAGAAGCGATGAGTGAGGTAGATTAGTCTTGCAGCAGAGTTCATTATGGACTGTAGCGGGGTTAGTCGGGTGAGAGGCAGGCCAATTAGTAAAGAGTTACAGTAGTCAAGACGGGACATGATGAGTGTTTGGATTAGAATTTTGGTAGTGTCTTCTGTGAGAAAGGGTCGGATTCTAGAGATGTTGCGGAGGTGGAGGCGGCATGAGTTGGAGATTGACTGGATGTGAGGAATGAAGGATAGGGCAGAGTCAAATGTGACCCCCAGGCAGCGTGCTGTAGGGGTTGGTGTGATGGAAGTGTTGTTAACGGTGAGGGTAATGTTTGGGATAAGGCTGGTTGTAGATGGAGGGAAGAGAATTAGTTCGGTTTTGCCAAGGTTAAGTTTGAGTTGATGGGAGGACATCCAGGAAGACACAGCAGACAGACAGTCAGACACTCGGGACAGGAGGGAAGGGGAGAGGTCTGGGGAGGAAAGATATATTTGGGTGTCATCAGCATAGAGATGATGGTGAAACCCAAAGGAGTTTATTAGTTTTCCAAGGGAAGCAGTGTAGATTGAGAAGAGCAAGGGTCCCAGTACTGATCCTTGAGGCACACCAACAGACAGTGGGAGGGGTGGGGAAGTGGAGCCGGAGTAGGAAACACTGAAGGAGCGGTTGCAGAGATAAGATGAAAACCAGGAGAGTGCAGTGTCGCAGAGACCTAGGGAGTGGAGGGCTTGGAGGAGGAGTGGGTGATCAACTGTGTCAAAGGCGGCTGACAGGTCCAAAAGAATGAGTAGGGAGTAGTGGCCTTTTGACTTGGCTGAGAGCAAGTCATTGGCCACTTTAGTGAGGGCAGTCTCAGTGGCGTGATGAGGGCGGAATCCGGATTGCAAGGGATCTAGCAGGGAATGGGAGCAGAGGAATTTAGTGAACCGGTTATATGCAAGGCGCTCGAGAAGCTTGGAGGCGAACGGGAGTAGGGAAATTGGCCGGTAATTTGACAGTGAGTTTGGGTCCAGGGAGGGTTTTTTTTTAGGATGGGAGTGATTAGTGCATGTTTGAAAGAGGATGGGAAGGTGCCGGTTGACAAAGAGAGGTTGAATAAGTGAGTAAGGATTGGAGTTAGTAGAGGGGAGAGTTCTTGGGTGAGCTGAGATGGGATTGGGTCGAGAGGGCATGTGGTTAGGTTTGAGCGAGTGAGGAGAAGGGAGACTTTATCCTCAGTGACAGGTGGGAAGGAGCTTAGTGTGTATGTGGGAGAGGCGACAGTCTGGGCTGGCTGGGTGCGGGTGGTAGTGATGAAATGTCATGTCTGATAGATTCAATCTTGTTCTTGAAGTGGTTGGCGAGATCTTGGGCAGAGAAGTTAGTGGAAGGTGTTTGTGTTGGTGGGTTTAGAAGAGATGTGAAGGTTGAGAAAAGGCGTTTGGGGTTGGAGGAAAGATTAGAAATTAGAGAGGAGAACAATGACTGTTTAGCCAGGGAGAGGGCAGAGCTATACGAATGGAGAATGAATTTGTAGTGTGTGAAGTCAGCTGTGGAGCGCGATTTCCTCCAGTGCCTTTCAGCAGTGCGTGAGCACCTTTGGAGGTATCGCGTTAGTCTTGTGTGCCAGGGTTGTAGTGGGGTTGTGCATGGGTGGCGTGGAGTTGCAGGTGCAGCTATGTCAAGGGCTGAAGTGAGAGTGCTGTTGTAGAGAGCAGTAGTTTTGTCTGGGCAAGTAAGTGTGAGGATGGGGTTGAGAAGAGGCTGCAGGGAGGTGGAAAATTGTTGCTTATCAAGAGTATGCAGATTTCTCTTGCTCTTGTAATGGTAATGTGTTTACTATAGCTTAAAGCATCTCTTTCTCCTTAGACAATTCAGCAAAATCATTAAATATTTTATTCATTGCAAAATTGTTTTTCATGGTTAAAATTGATGAAAGCTCTTTAGATTTGCAGAGTGCCTGTACAGTGGTAAATTTTTGCCTTGACGTAAGCCTTCAAAGAGAGCGGAGTTTAAAACAACATACTAAGAAACATGAATCACTACTTCAAGGCAATCCTTCAATGTCCTTGAAATAAAATTTTGCATTGAAAGAAAGTACAGATATTAAGTGTTGGCCTTTTTGTTTGTGACACCACTATAATAAGTATGTTTTTGCCTTCTCATTTTTTGGAGATAATAGGTATTCCATGAGTCACTCTATTCACTGATCTGGATCTGACATTTCTTCTGAGCACTTCTCAATTCTGTCCAGGAAATGATTTAGTTCTTGTGGAATTGTTCATCCATATTATTGTATACTTAGCAGGAAAGCATCCTATAACTTTGCTTAGTAGCCATCTGACTGTTTTCAGGAAGTTGTTTAGTAACCATCAGGCCATTTTTAGGAAGTTGTTTAGTAGCCATGGACCTATTAAAAGATTAAAGGGATAGTAATACTTCATTTTCACTTTACTTAATATTGTTATACTTAAAAAAACAAATCATACCATCCATGTCTCACTGCCCTAACTTGTATAGTTATTTAGCAATTGGAGTTATATTTTTCCCCCTCCCTCCCCTTTTTACTATGTCACCTCTCAAGCTCTCAGAACAGAAATCTGGTTACGGGTCTATAGGAATTGTCTAGAGGTGGGAGATACCTTGGCTGTATGCATGCCCACTCAGTCTTGTCGTCACCATGAAGCCTTTGTAATGCACTCCCCTTTTGTCGGATCTTCATGCGATCACATGTGACCTTTCCCTACTCGTAGTACATTGCATCGGCTTTCTTGTCGTAAGAACATCACGTTTCTGAGCAGAGCTATTCCAATCTATTGCTGTGTTGTCGGTTATATAAGATATAAGGGAAGGGTAAAATATAACTGGCAATTGCTAATTAACTATAAAAGTTTGGGCAGCGAGACATGGATGGAATGAGTTTTTTTTTTTTTTTTTTTTTTTTTTTTTTTTTAAGTATAACAATACTAAGCAACAGCATTCTTTCATTTGTTTAAAGGAGCAATAAACTTTTTTTTTATAAAAACATATATATTGTAGGGCGTTTCCCATACCTGGGAACTCTCAGGGTTCGACCTTGAGACTTAGGGTTTTGGCCCAAATCTCAGGGTGAAGAGCTAAATTCTCCGGGTGAGAGGGTTCTATATTCTGTTCCAGTTAAATGCTTCTTAAGTCTCTAAATTGGTGCCACTTGTACCAGAAAGGCAGAGGGAGAAGCCCAGCTTGATTTGTGTGTGTCCATGCAGTGATATCTGTAAGTTGTGTATTAATGGCTCCTTGAATGCTGATCGGATCGACTCTCGGTTACAGCGATCAGGGATATAACGCGGATAAGCTATATTATGGGAAATTTAAGGGATAATATTTACACAATCTCAGGGTCCATTTTGAAATTTCCCAGGTATGGCGTTTCCTGTTGAGTAAAATAAGGTTTCACCCACTGTGAGATGCACATTTCCAGAGTTATTACAGTATAAATGTGTTTTTTTACATTAGCAGTGCCCTCTAATTGTCGGATTCAAATTAGTTATTCTGTTACATTCTAATGGAGAGTGAGATACAGTTCTCCAATGAATGTGATAGAAACTGCCAAGTTACTTCCTGTCAGTTAAAACTATCAGGAAGTAAACACACAGTAAATTTACTTCCTGATTAATTCAGCTGTTATAAATGTTGTACAAAACAACAGACAGCAGTGGGGGTGACCTTGTTTTACTCAGCAGGAAAAGCACGTTAACATATAGGATTTTATTAAAAAATGGTTTACTGCTCCTTTCATTCCTGTTACTAAACTATGTTTTCTCAGATAATCTCACTGCTCCCAGGGCCGGATTTGCTAAAGGCAGAGTATGCAACTGCTTAAAACGTCGGCTGTTCTGACCACACCCACATTCTGAATGTGGCCACAACAATGTCAGTGTCCCTGCACCAGTCTTACACCCCTGTAACAGACTATTATTTATCCACTTGGATGGTAAATAGATCTCCAGTGCATTGGAGAGCACAGTGTTTCCCATTGTAGTCAGAAAATCTGGGTAATGGTATACTATTGCTCACACAGAGATATTGATGTTCTAGCAAGAATTATAGTTATTTTGTATCAAACCAGCTACACCATAAGGGGACACATTAAGAAGCAAAACATGTCTTGTCACTCAGCCAGCCACCAAACTATTTGTTGAGTCCACCTTTGGAATAACCAAATAATTATTGATAGCAATATGGCTGCATATTATGAGGTTCGTGCACTTAGGAATTCAGCAGCAAATCAGCAACACCATAGAGCACAAATAAAAATACAAACTTGTCTATAGCTAATCAAAACCCACTGTGGATCAAATCAAATAAACTAAAATGATGTGAAGCCCACACTCTGCTTTAGCGGTGACCAACTTGAGGCATTCCAGTTCCTGAGGTACACTATTTAAAGGGATAGTAATACTTAAGTATTACAAATCCCTATATTAAAGCCCTAGTAAAAAAAAAAAAAAAACAACGTATTGCCCCCAGTGTCATCTCTCAAACGGTTATGGTTTGAGAGATGAACGCTTCTAAAGTTTCCCTCTCCCTTCCCCGTAGTCAGCATTTTAGCTGAGTGAAGGGAACAGAGTCGTACGACTTTCAGGCGGCTCTCCAGCACAGCCTGATCACGTTAACTAAAAAAAAAACTTTCACTGAAATGGTCTTCTACGTGTGCTTGGTTTGCAAGCACACTTAGAAGACCGTTTTAGTGAAAGTTTTTTTTTTTAGTTAATGCGATCGCGGCTCTGCTGCAGAGCCACCTGATGATCTCTGACCATATTTCCCTGAGTCAGCTACAAAGCTGACTTCGGGGAAGGGGGAGGGAGAGGGCAACTTTAGAAGCGATCATCTCTCAAACCATAAAGGTTTGAGAGATGACACTGGGGGCAATACGTTTTTTTTTTACTAGGGCTTTAATATAGGGATTTGTAATACTTAAGTATTACTATACCGTTAACAAAACAAAGACAACTAAATGGGTCTAATCACTGTAGGGGTATTAACTCATTGCAGAGCACATCTTTGGTACAGAAGGGGGTTAAACAGGAAAAAGTATAAAAAGCAAAATCTCTATATTTAGCCTTCACAGTCTAACACACCCCTTCTCCATATGTATAAAACGGATACCACATATATAAAAACAAATATATTGCCGCAAATGGAAAACCAGAGCTCCCAAGTGTCCCTCTTTAGAACCCAAATACCTCTGTTCCTCTGTCCTACCCTGGTGTCCCTCTTTTTAGGAGATTTTGGACATTTGAAACATTGGGACGTATGTAAAGCAAATAAAAAGATAGACAAAATTAAAATATGGTAAACCACAGGAGATGCCGCAGCTGCACAGTATCATATATGTAGTAGCAGTAAACAGTAAAAGATATACATTCCAAGATTTGACGATATAGCAAATGGTTAAATGACTTTACAATGCCTTCATCCCTTGATGACCAGTGGGTTGGGCAACGCATTGCGTCCTTAAAGGATCAGTAATCTTTTATTTTATGAAAACCTATATGTTGTAGAAATTTTTCTGATGAGTAAAACAAGGGAACTTTCACTGTTATCACTTGTTTTATTCAAAAGTTACAACAGTTCAAATAATCAGGAAGTGAATTTGCAGCATTAACTTGCTGAAAGTTCTGACAGCATGACTCGGCAGTTTCTGTCACATTCTATGGGGAGCTGTTTGTCAATGGCTTTCCTCTCAAATAGAATGTAACAGAATAACTGATTGGAATCTAACCTCTAGAGGGCACAGTTAATGTAAAAATGCATGAGTTTAAACTGTAATAATTCTGGAAATATCCATCTCTCAGCAGTGGGAATAACCTTAGTTCACTCAACAGCCAAAGCCCTACAATATATATTTTTTTAAGTTTTAAACAAGTACTGTGGCAGCAGTGTAATTGGCTGATAGCTAGTCATTGTTTACTTACAAGGCAAAAATTAGGTCATTTAATAGTTCCAATCAGTTTCAGTAGTGACATTGGAACAGGCTCTTAAAATCCAGGGATGAAAGAAGAGGGATTAATAGTAGTAGTTGTCTGTGTTCCTTAAAGGAGCAGTAAACTTTTTTTTATGAAAATCCATATGTTACAGAGCTTGTGCTGCTGAGTAAAACAAGGTCACTCCCACTGCTTTCAGTTGTTTTATTCAAAAGTTATAACCGTTCAAATAACCAGGAAGTAAATTTACTGTGTTTACTTCCTGATTGTTCTAACTGACAGGAAGTGACTCTGCAGTTTCTATCACATTCTATGGAGAACTGTATGTCACGGACTTGGAACGTAACTGAAAAACTAATTGGAATAGAGGGCACTGCTAATGTAAAAAACCCCCACAGGTTTAATGAGTAATAACTCTGGAAATATTCATCTTACAGCAGTGGAAGTACCCATATTTTACTCAGTAAGAAATGTCCTACAATATATATATATTTTTTATAAAGTTTACTGTTTCTTTAAATTAATGGGAATTGGGGGATTTTAATTTGTTCCCTCTGGTGCAGTTGTTTTTTTCTGTGGAATTGCTCTATTTCTACCTAGTGCATCACTTTTAATGTAACTGAATAAATGCAATTAATTTTGTATATAGATTAACCCTTTGAGTGCCAGAGGGGGTGCGCAATGCATTGAGTACCCCTCTGGCACTCAAAGGTTTAAAGGAGCCCATAAAGAGGAGGATACTGTTTAACCCTTTGAGTGCCAGTGTCATTGTCCTGGCACTCAAAGGATAAGGGGTTCTAATGCATGGCTTCTCAATGTATCGGACAACCTTCTAGCAGTCAAAGGGTTAAAATAATAACGATTCTTGGTTCTTTTGTTTCTTTTGCAATATCATTTTTGTAAAGAAGATCTAAATAAAGATTTCACGGATGGCCATTCCATTCCATAACCATTTTTTCCTTTCTTTTCTTGTTTCCAGGATAACATTTTGCCACTTGCCTTTCCAGAGCAAATGGCTGTACGTGGGCACCGAAAGAGGAAACATTCACATTGTCAACGTGGAGTCATTCACTCTCTCAGGCTACGTCATCATGTGGAATAAAGCCATTGAACTGTGAGTGTTACGTAGCTAGTGACATTAATGAGAATCCTTTTGCCAATGTTGCCTGACGTTGCCCTGAGCATCCCTCTGGAAATAATGGCTTGAATCCAAGTTAAAGATGCTTAAATTCCCTCTAATTGGTTGCAGAGAATCTGATGCCTCACTAGATTATCAGTTTATATACGTCAGTTGTTGCTCCAAGATCTAATTACTTTTTGGAGGCCTGAATGCTGGCTGACGAGAAATCCAAGCAGATAAAAATCACTAGGAGCATTTATGTGATATGACATGGTTTCTAAGCTATGTTTTAAGCACCACAACCTTTTACTGTTTTCAATTTTTTCAGGCTTCTGACAGCTGCATGATTTTATTAAAACTACTCTTGGGTATAATCCCAGACCTTACAAGGTCTCCTGTTTTAGGCAGCTAATAATAGAGTAGGACTTTGTGCTATGTGAAAGAATTGGAGCAAGCAGTTACAATTGGAAATGTAGCATTAAGGTTAAATACTTCTAGACAAGTCAGCGGTGGGATTATAGTATGGATTTGTGATTATCAACTGGTAAACATATTCTCTAAGGCTAGTTGCACTTCTCTTTGTAAATGTTACCATTCACATCCTGACAAAGTATGCATACTGTGTACACTATGACACTGCTTCTTAGCAGCTGTGCAAATAGTGTCCAGCTGGCACTAAAGAGTATCCAGTTGGCACTGCAGCAACCAGCAAATATCATAAGTGCCTCTGTGCTCACATAGGGCAGTATTGCATAGTCAGTGTTATGGTATTTCATGTGTACAAGCCACTAAGGATTTTACTAGGATAGACAAAAGGTCGACAATCCTGGTCTTCAAGAGCTACAAACAGTGCATGTGTATAATTATCTAGAGCACATGTGAATCAGTTAAAGGGATAGTAATGCTTAATATGGAATATATATGTGTATGTATGTGTGTGTGTGTGTGTGTATATATATATATATATATATATATATATATATATATATATATATGAGAGAGAGAGACAGAAATCAATGTGACAGCAGCACTCACTAAACCGAATATAAATAAATAACAAATGCTGGTGCACGTCTCCTAGAGAGAATGCAGAATATACTTGGCTGCTGTAGCCAGCACACAGAATGAAGATGATGGAAAAGTCCTTTAATCAAGCATTCATATCTCTAAGTAGCCAAACGTTTTCGGTCACAACAACAGACAGCCTAATAAAGGTAAATCTAAAAAAATTTTGACCAATCAAAAACACACGCCCTTTGGACACCTGCCAAAATCGCACAGTTGACCATATCCAAAAGTTGCATGATCCCATGAAACTCAGCGAATCGAGAGGTGTCCAAAGACCCAAACAAGTAAATAAAATACATTAAAAGATCACAAAAATAAACAACAAAACAAGTAGAACACCTTTTGCTGACCCATGTAATCATAACATAATAAAGAACAAAAATGATGTGCTGTGCAATGCCACGGCGTGCTGCCATGGCAACAACACATAGCGATATGTGCCCGGTATCACAAAGCACATCATGTAATACTGCTACATGCAGCAAAATCCACACAGGCAAAGGCACGATGATGAAGGGTTGTCCAAACCACTGATGCGCTGTGGAATGTGATAGTGACACGCCAGGTGTGAAAAAGTTCACCAGCAGGACAGCCGTTCCTATAGCACAGCACACCAGTGCCAGTGCAACCCCACATCCTAAATCAAAAAATGGTAAAAACTATTCATTAGATAGATAAGGTTGTCATATACATAACAGTGACAACAAATACCTCAGTGAGGGTCAAAATGTTGGTTAATAAAGAGCACATCTTTTGAATCTTCATCAAGCCCTGTGAGTGCTGTTGTTTATTCAGGATATTAATAAAGAGCACATATTTTGAATCTTCATCAAGCCCTGTGAGTGCTGTTGTTTATTCAGGATATATATATATCCTGAATAAACAACAACACTCACAGGGCTTGATGAAGATTCAAAAGATGTGCTCTTTATTAACCAACATTTTTATTTATATATATATATATATATATATATATATATATATATATATATATATATACACACACACACACACATACACACAGACTGGATTTGCAGGAAAGCACACGCAGGAAGCCTTATATGCAAAAATAACACAAGTGTTTTATTGAATCGACGTTTCGGGCCAACCCAAGTGGCCTTTATCAATTGATAAAGGCCACTGGGTTTGGCCGAAACGTCGATTCAATAAAACACCTGTGTTATTTTTGCACATAAGGCTTCCTACGTGTGCTTTCCTGCAAATCCAGTCCGTATATGAACATTCATTTGGATGAGCACCCAGGCAATTTCAAGGACTACTAACAGTGAGTGCTCCCATATATATATATATATATATATATTTTTTATTTTTTTTATTTTTTTTTTGTTGAAGCAAAGGTCTCCTAAAGCATGATTTTATTTTAATAAGATCTGTGACCTGATGTTATAAATGAGCAACAGAGAATGCTTAGTTAGCTTTTGAGACAGTGAACAGTACAGGTCCATGAAACACATTGGGAAGTTACTACTCTGTATACTATCAGTCATACCCCCCCACAAGTTGCCCAATTTTCAGTAGTCGGGCTTCCTTTCCAGCTTCACACTAAGTTGGCATTGTATGCCTATGTGCTCTTTAACAGGCTGAGTATTTGCCTGAATCCCCTTTTCCCCTCCGCTTTTTATTATTTTCTTTGAGCAAGTCTGGAACAAGGACATAACATCCAAGGATTCAGAGACTTAGTTCAAGTAGCAATGAAGACTTGGAGGAGTCTGTAGCTGTTCAAAGCATCACTATAGAGGGAGAAAGAAGAAATGTTACTATAGGTGAAAAGACTACATTCTGAAGGAATTTTGTTGGGCACCTTTCCTTGGCTACATGGACTGATGATCTGATGTACATTTCACAGTAAAAGATTTCTGTAATTGATATTTTATCTTGTGCTATAAAAGTGTAATAAAGGTTGTGCTCTTATATGGGTCTTTCTTATAGACCTTAAATCAGTCCTGGATGTCATGTCCATGGAGGTGCTCATGACAGTTGCCAGCAGGACTACAGGACCTCAAACTCTGCTCCTTTTAGGGATTAGAGAGGTGTGCAAACATTGCTTAATCATTTGTTTGACACCACTCTGGTCCTTTGATTAAGTAGGCATGTGCTGTGCCTGACCCGGTTTTAAAAAACATCAAGCAAATGTCATGTTCACCTCCATGGACAAGATATCCAGGACTGACTGTTAAGAGATTCCATTTTCAAAGACACAATGGTAAAATTCATAAAGACCATTTGGACTTTTCTGGGCATTGTAAGGAAAATAGGAGTTATTATTCAAAGGTGTTAATTCTTCTTTAAAAGTTGGGTGGGCAGTCTGAGTCCCCCCTGCTGTTGTAGACAACAATTCTCATCAATCTGGGAATCTGTAAAAGTGACCAGTAGATCACAAGTCAGGTATGGATATGCTATAAAACATTCATTCATGTTCTGGTCGACAAATTCTTGAAAATCCTGGATAAATACTTTATATACAGATTTACTTCAAGGTCACTTTTCATATTTGTCTTCACCCTTAGTTCCAGGCTTGCCAAATGCCTGAAAACCTAATTTCATCCAAGATCATTAAATGCAGGTCTACATTATTTCAAGTTTTCCACAATGTACCCTAGAATCAAGGTGTTCAAAATCAATGCAGATATTTAGGATATAAGGTCTCCAATGCATCAATGAGAATTTTGTGAAACTTTATATGTCCACTATAATACATTTGGTTTGCTACAAAATTGTTCCAGTTGTTCGCAATCAGTCAATCTCATAGTCTGGAGGCTGTAACAGGCAGAAAAATGCAAAATAATAGGTGCCATGACCTTGTCAAGGTCAGAAACAAGGTTAGGAACAAAGCAACACAACCTGAAAGTATATGGCTCTCAGCGTGCGTTGCATGTGCAGTACTCATAGACGAGTTGTGTTAGGCTTTCAAACCCAATCCAGGGGGGTCTGTACTGACCTACATCAATCAGTATAGGAAACTTTCTGTACAGAGCAGTTCAGTCTCTTTCTTGGTCAGCATTTAGTTCCTCTCTTCAGACCCCCTTACTGTTCCCCTACTGGTCCTCTGAAGCCAGCAGATGAGATGGTCGCTGGCTTAAAACCCTTGAAGGACCAGATGGGTTTACTTCACAATATTTTGTATACTTCTCTGTTTCTTAAAGGGGTTGAAACTCTTGCCTGAGTTGTTTCCCATTGTACAGCATTGCAGTATATTTTGGCACTTTCTAAATAAAAATTACACTTTCACACCTTGGATACAGAGTTCAAAAAGAGGTGAAGACATTGCAAAGTGGGCATTTGTATATTCAAAGTGCTATTAACATAGACACAAAGAGGAAGCAGCCCATCTTGGTGCATAGGAGCTTCCATTTCTACCTGAAAAATCTGCATTGATGCCTTTATAAATTCATCTCGCTAAAATTTCTCATACATACAGCACATCTTGAACTCTTCAAAGCAGTATTTGGTCAAGTTTTTATTTGCTTGCAAGATCAACCGCTATCTTTTGTTGACATGTCGTTATTATTTAAGAGGAAGTAACGTAAAAGAGGAAATTAACAAATACCAGCATTTAAGTAACTGTTAAGTGTTTTTCATTTAACCCATCATATTAAGGATTTTCTTAAGCAAATTCAAATATAATTTTAAAGTTATCCACTAAAGTAGACATTGCTTACGTGCCTGCATTATTCTCTAGTTTGTGCAAGCATAAATTTAGTTATATCAAAATGTTAATTGAAAAATACAGAAAGGTGTCGCCTCAGGAAAATGAATGCTGGAGTGCTAACTCCCAGCACTCAGAACCACCCAAAAGCACCAGAAGACATTAAAAAAAAAAAAAAAAAAAATCCAAGTGCTTAGGAGAAAGTGCACATACAGTCTATATAAAGGAAAGTAGCAAATCCCTCAATTTATTGAAAGTGAATGATAACAGATTCAGAGATACAAAAAAGAAAAAATATCTTATGATCAACAAACATGAACAAAAAAGGATTAGGTTCTCTCTCTCTCTATATATATATTATATATATATATATATATATTATATATATATATATCAAGAAAAATGTACTGTATATACTGACCACAGAAAACTCAAAGTCAAATGTATCAGTCTGATGATATAGCTCTATATTCCTAAAAACCACAAATAGAAAATCCCAAATGTATAACGGGGATAGTACATAAAAGAAGAAACAAAAATGTATGTTCTAAAATAGCAAATCTCATAGGATAAAAAACAAATATAGCATAATATATATATATATATAGAGAAAGGGGGAGAGAGAGAGAGAAAAAACTATGAAGGTCCAATGATGGACCGAAAAAGTTTGACTTTGTGATAACATTTTTGAAAATTCATTTGACTGTGTGTGGTCTCGTCTTTCTCAATCTTGAGAAAGGCCCAAGATGGGGCCGAAACGTCGATTCTAATAAATCAGCACATAATTACACTTTAAGAAGTCCTGTGAGTGTGGTTTTCTTCTCAAGATATCTACAAATTCCCTCGGGCTGGCACCCAGGCAAGTTGAACTATATATTTGCGAGTGCGCCACTCCAACGAACTGTATATATATATATATAATATATATAATATGTGTGTGTCAGAAGCACTCACGCATAATGAGTTGAATGCATGGGTGCAAAAAGTCATGCCAAAGAATTATAGAAACTGTATGTTGAAAGGAGCACTCTCAGGACTTCAAAATGTGTGGAGAAAAAACAAAGGTTTACTGATCTGTGAATAAACCTTTGTTTTTCTTCACACATTCTGAAGTCCTGAGAGTGCTCCTTTCAACCTACAGTTTATATTTATATATATAAATGGACCTAAAATGCTAGCAATGACATCTGAGCAAAGATTCAAACAAATATTGTGGATATCACCAGGGTACAACTTCGTTCTTAATGCCACTATTGATGGCTACCATGAGCAAAAACACCAATAACATAGACCAATAAAAACAAATATATCAGGGGTCTACTGATGCCAATAAAGTACATACTAATGGTCAATATTGATAGCTACCTTGTGTAAGAACATTACAACAGAGACCAACAGACATAAATATATCAAGATTGCTGTGGATGGACTGAAACATTGAAAAGCATCAATAATACTAAAAGGCTAACAATAACATGTGCAGAATATTACACAAGTATATATATATATACCTGTAACAATAGAACTCACACGAGTGGTTGATACCGATAGCTGACATGTGAAAGAACACACACAACAGGGACTGGCCAATATGAATATATAGTGATCACTGTAGTGGGGTTCCAACACATCAACTCTAATCAAAAAAATTATGTAAATGAATTAAAAATAAATAAAAGAATAAACTACTCATAACATAAAAACTGTAACCTAAGCACTCTAAAAAAGACCCAATATATTCTCCTTATTCCAAGACTTAAACTGCACTAAATATAAATCAAATATTAAAATAGTCATAAACGCTATAAACAATTGCTTATCAGTTAATCAATAATTAAAGATGGTGAAATACAAGGTTCTACCGGCCTTACCAGTACCGGGCAGGGCAGCCCAAAGGAATGCGGAATGGAGGCTCTACCGGCCCTGCCAATACCGGGTAAGGCAACCTTCAAGATGGTGATGTAGAAGGTTCTACCGGCCTTACCAATACCGGGCAAGGCAGCCCAGAGGAGTACTGTAGTAGGCTCTACCGGCCCTGCCAATACCGGGTAAGGCAACCTTAAGGATGGTAACGTACAAGGTTCTACCGGCCTTACCAATACCGGGCAGAGCAGCCTGAGCGAGTAGACCAGCTGTCAGATGGCTAAGACAGCAGAGAGAAATAGGAATTATGGTCTTACTCAGCAGAAGTCTATTGCCAGGGATAATAAGACAACTGCATAGGAGTGGACAGCGACCTGGCCAAAGTACTGGATCATTCAGGAGCAAACCAACGTCCGCACGTTGGGACCAACAGTAAATAACGCCACCAGGTTAATGGAGTAAACCAGCGTCCGCACGCTGGGACCAATAATAGATGTCGCCACCAGGTTAATGGAGTAAACCAGCGTCCGCACGCTGGGACCAACAGTAAATGTAGCCACCAAGTTTAATGGAGTAAACCAGCGTCCATCCGCTGGAACCAACAGTGTATCTCGCAACCAGGTTTAATGGAGCAAACCAGCGTCCGCACACTGGAACCAACAGTGTATCTCGCAACCAGGTTTAATGGAGCAAACCAGCGTCCGCACGCTGGAACCAACAATGTATATCACAACCAAGTTTAGGGGAGAAAACCAGCGTCCGCACACTGGAACCAACAATGTAATTGCAACCAGGTTTAGTGGAGTAAACCAGCGTCCGCAAGCTGGAACCAACAATGTATATCGCAACCAGGTTTAGTGGAGTAAACCAGCGTCCGCACGCTGGAACCAACAATGTATATCGCAACCAGGTTTAGTGGAGTAAACCAGCGTCCGCACGCTGGAACCAACAATGTATATCGCAACCAGGTTTAGTGGAGTAAACCAGCGTCCGCACGCTGGAGCCAACAATGTATGATCAGCAGCGAGAAGAACAATGTCGCCGGAGCGACGGCTGGAGCAGGAGATTCAGGAACTCAGTAAGATTAACCCGCGAGGTGCTGGAACACAGGAACACTAGAATACAGGCACCCAGGAACATTGGAACACCGGAACACCAGACACTGAACAGCACGAATCACGGGCACCGTGATAGTTACCTCAAGAGTGTGTGTGCGTGTGTGTGTCCAATCTTATATTTCCAACGCATTTCGAAGTGTCTTCTCACTTCTTCCTCAAGAATACAATATTAAAAAAATGAATGTTCATCATGCACTGGGATGTATACCTGCAGACATATCTAAATTGTTTATGATGTTTAGGACTATTTTTACTATATAATTATGTCTGTTGTTCCCTGTTGTTGGTGTTCTTACACAAGGTAGCTATCAATTTTGACCATTTGTATATACTTTATTGGCATCATTAGACTCTGATATATTTGTATTTATTGGTCCTGTTGTTGGTGTTCTTACTGATGGTAGCCATCAAGAGTGAAGTTGTGTCCTGATGATATCAACAATATTGGTGTAATACTTTGCACATATATCATTGTTTACATTATAGGTCCATTTATGATATATATATTATATTTGTTTTACCTAATCAGATTTGCTATTAGAACATCAATTTTTGTTTCTTCTTTTATGAGCTATCCTAATCACACATTTGTGGTTTTTAGGATATTACACTATATCATCAGCATACCTGGGAACTTTCAGGGTTTGACCCTGAGACTCAGGGTTTTGACCCAAATCTCAGGGTCTCAGGGTGAAGGGCCAAATTCTCAGGGTGAGAGAAGTCTGTGTCACCTACTATATGAATTTCCCCAATTAAATGTTTCCTTAGCCTCTAAACTGGTGCCATTAGTACCAGAAAGACAGTGGGCGATGTCCTGCTTGTCTTGTTTGTTTTCAGGCAGTGAGTTATCCACATACCTGGGAACTTTTCAAGCAGGGCTACCCGGAGGGTAACCCTGTCTGTGGCGAAAATGACCCGATTTGTGTCATAAAAGGGGCGGGGCTTAGTCACCGGGGGGGGGGGGGGGACAAAAAAAACCCTGCAAAATGAAGGTAAGAGGGCGGGGAGTGGGAGGAACCGGGCAGGATGCAGCACAAGTGGGCAGAGTTTCTACTTAAACTCTGCCCACCTGGTGATTTACACATTGCCCCGGAGACCCGGTAATTCAGTTTGAAATCCGGAGTCTCCGGGGCAAAACCGGAGAGTTCCCAGGTATGGTTATCCAAACTGTAGCATGTTAAAGGTCCCTTGCACACGGACCGGAGCACCTCTGTGTTAGAGCAAGCAGGCACATATCGCATAAAATCTACATTATGGGAAGCTTTAAGGGTTAATATTTCAAAGATCTCAGGGTCAGCTCATCTTGAAAGTTCCCAGGTATGATCATCAGACTGACACATTTTACGTTGCTTTTTCTGCGTTCAGTATATACAGTACACTTCACTTTTTATATGGAGTGAACCCAGTCCTTTTTTGTTCATGTTTTTTAATCATAATACATTTTTTCTTTTTGTGTCTCTGAATCATTCATTTTAAATAAACAAAGGGTTTTTCTCCTTTCCTTTATACTGAATGTGTGTGCACTTTCTCCTAAGCACTTAATTTTCTTTTTTGTAAATGTGAATTGTGTCATTGGTATAAATTATTCTAATGGGTTTTTATATGGGCAGTAAATTGTTGGTGGAGGGGGTTTAAAAGTGTACTGTCCTTATCCCTCCCTCCCCAGATCTCCATGATTGTCTCCATGAGTTTGTGGGAGAGGAAGTGAGACTGCTCTCCTCTCTGGTTAATTCACAAGCAATGGACTTCAATGGAGATTATAGAAACCTCCCAGATTCTTTGAGTGAATAACTGACATGACTTAGCCCTGCAGATAGCAGAGAATGGGTTGTAGAACATACAGAACATTGCAGATTTTAAAGCTCTTTAAACTCAGTTCCCTTAGCTTTCAGATGAAGTTCTATATTTTTAAAGCACCTTCCACAGACCCTTTACTGCTCCTTTAACAAAATGAAAAATTCCAGAGAGAGTGAGTGTGTGTATAAAAGTATCCATATTGTGATTAAACTTGAACAGCTCTTAAAGGGATAGTAATGTTTCATAATAAAAGCAGCTCTAATTAATCATCATAGTATTTGGACTTTGGCGAGTGTTATTTCAGTTCTGTCAGAGTTGTAGTTCCAGAGTAATTCAGTGACAAAGTGTCCCCCTCCCACCCCTTTTACTGATGTAACACTGTTCAGCCAGAGCAGAAGGGAGGTGCCCAGGTAGACTGCAGAGAGGGACAATCTTTAATTAAGATAAGGGAAAAACCTGAAAAGCTTGTCAAGGGGGGCAGGGATTTCATTTTTTTCATAGGAATAAGAGTGTCCCCTTCTGTTATCTGTCTGGTCTATGGACTGCATTCCACATCTGAGAAGAGATGGCTTACACTAGGTAAAAGGGGCAGGAGGGGAAACTTTGCTTGTGAATATCTCATAAACCATAAAGGTTTGAGAGATAAGACATATCATTCTTCATGTTTTTTTAATGCCTACAAAATAAAGTAAAGTTAAAACGAAGTATTACTATCCCTTTAAAGGGATAGTAATACTTAAAATGTAAAAAAAATATGTTGTATGGTTTATCCCCCAGAGTAAAAGGGCACTCCCACTGCTGAGAGATATTTTATAAAAATATTATAACAGCTCAAACTAGAATTTTTTAGGTACATTATCGGTGTGGCCTGAAATTGTACAGAGGCGCTGTTGCTACACCATCCTATGGAGATTCATGGTCTACTGACCAGAGCAGTCCATAGGATGGTGTAGCAACTGCGGCACTGTAAATTTTCAGGCCACTGTGATACTGCACCTAAAAAAATTCAAGTTTGAGCTGTTATAATTTTTTAATAAAATATCTCTCAGCAGTGAGAGTACCCTTGTTCTACTCTGGAGATAAACCCTACAAGATATAATTTTTTTGAATTTTAAGTATTACTATCCCTTAAAGTTTTCCTGTTATGTCATGACCGTGTTACAATCTCATCTGCTCTGCCTGGTTGACTCTGGGAAGTTGACCTCAGATATATTAAAATGGAAAGAAAGGCATGTTCTAAACTTTGACTAGTAAGAGTTAAAGGGATAATAATACTTAAAATGTAAAAAAAATATATGTTGTAGTGTTTATCCCCCTGAGTAAAACAAGGCAACTCCCACTGCTGAAAGGTGTTTCATTCAAAAGTTATTAATTTTAGGTGCAATATCACAGTGGCCTGAAATTGTACAGTGGCGCTGTTGCTACACGATCCTATGGACAGCTCTGGTCCCGAGACCATAAATCTCCACAGGATGGTGTAGCAACAGCGCCACTGTACAATTTCAGGCCACTGTGATATTGCACCTAAAGAATTCAATTTTGAAAATTAATAACTTTTGAATGAAACACCTTTCAGCAGTGGGAGTACTCTTGTTTTACTCAGGGGGATAAACCCTACAACATATGTTTTTTTTTTTCCATTTTAAGTATTACTATCCCTTTAAGGAAGCCAGACATTGCGTTGACAGAGGAGAGCAGAGAAAATGAATTGTGTCTGCTTGCTAAAGAAAAACAGCACCTAGTTCAAACCACTCCAACCCCCCAACACTCGTAGGGATCTATTTAATAAAACAGCAATATAAAACTAACTAACATACTACCTGTTGCACTTGATTTAGTAGAGCCGTTGCTTAAAAAAAAAAAAAAAAAAAAAAAAAAAAAGCAGATAATGATGGGTTCTGTTGAGGTGTTCTGTTGACAGTCATGTTTTTAAAAGGTCTATTAAATAAAACAATGCTATAAAAGTAAAGCACAAACTATTGCACTTGATTTATTAAAACCATTGCTTTAAGAAAACAAGATGTATTTTTTGCAAACATATATAACAATAAATTTGCTGGGAGTTGATGTTCTTCCTTTGTGTCTAAACACAAATCTTTACTGTAGCATTTTTGTTCCCCTTCAGCAAACCACCTTGTGGTTTTACTCTTCCTCAAGTGCAAAAACGGCCAGTCCAGAATGAAACATTGCAATGGTTGGCTGAAAGAGTGGGACAAAAGCTCTGTTAAGTTCTGGGTTAAAGGGATAGTAATGTTTCATAATAAAAGCATCTCTAATTAATCATCATAGTATTTGGGCCATGGAGAGTGTTATTTCAATTCTGTCAGAGTTATAGTTCAAGAGTAATTCAATAACAAAGTGTCCCCCTCCCGCCCCTTTTACTGATGTAACACTGCTCAGCCAGAGCAAAAGGGAGGTGCCCAGGTAGACTGCAGAGAGGGACAATCTTCAATTAAGATAAGGGAAAAAGCTTGTCAAGGGGGGCATGGCTTTCATTGTTCTGATAGGAAGAATATTGTCCCCTTCAGTTATCTGTCTGGTCTATGGACTGCATTCCACATCTGAGAAGAGATAGCTTACACTAGGTAAAAGGGTCGGGAGGGGAAACTTTGCTTGTGAATATCTCTCAAACCATAAAGGTTTGAGAGATTAGACTTATATCATTCTTCATGGTTTTTTTTAATGCCAACAAAATAAAATAAAGCTAAAATGAAGACTATCCCTTTAAGGTCTACAATGTAGGAAGCATTATATATATATATATATATATATATATATATATATATATGTATAATCTATTTGCTCATAGTTAATATAGATGTTTGTTTTTTTAGCATTGGCTATAATAAACCAAGTCCAACAGATAATTATAGGCTAGCACTGTTGTATTCAATAAACCCTTTAGAACTAAGGATGAGTAAAAAGTCCATGTTTTTTTTCAGATTATTCCTGCAAAATTCCAGCTCATTAAAAATCTATAACATTTCCTCATTTTTGCTACTACCCATGAATTTATTGTGAGAGCTTTGCTGTTTTCTATCTGTGCTTTCTATGGCTGTCAGAGTTCCTGTCACAATACTATAAAAACCTGAAATCTTGCACTGTTCTGCTAGTAGACAGGATAGAGTGGAATAGCAGAGACTAGCGCTTATAGGTATATAAAAAAATGTGACTTAGTTGTCTGTCTTACTTCATTTGCATTCTACTCAATGCAATGTTTGCACTGAGGCACTCTCTACAAATGAGTTCTGAGAGGAGCTGGTGGAGAACTGCTTCTGCCGGTGAACCAGAAATTGTAGAAGAGCCTCAACAAGTAACAAGTAAAACTATACCAATATCAGATATTGGGTTAACCCCTTAACGACCCTTGACGGAGTACATCATGGGTAGATCTGATTTAACGACCCATGAAGTACTATGACCGTCATGGAATTCCGGGCTCCCCCAGCGGCTACATGCCGTTCGGGGATTCCAGAATCTGAATTAAAAAAAAAAAATGCTCCGTAGTCCTTTAGTGACCCACGCGGCCGGTCGTTAAGGGGTTAACACAAGAAGAAGAAGTGGAAGACTGACAAAATTAAGATTGTCAACGCACTTGGTCCTGATGGCATACATCCAAGGGTTCTTCAGGAACCACTCTTTTTACTCTCTACCCTTTAAAAACTCTCTCACCACAGAAGGAAAATAAAACAGAACCTGGGAATTATAGACCTGTGAGTTTGACCTCAGTAGTGAGAAAACAGCTAAAGGGATAATAAGGGATTATATTCAGGATTACAGTGTTTAAAATAAGATTATCAGGAATCAGCATTTTTGTTGAGGGATACATCTTGCCAAATAAATATTGTGAGCTTCTATGAAAAATTAAATAGAAACCTAGATAAAGCAGTAGATGTTGTATATCTAGATTTGGCCAATTTGTGAAAACTAATATCTCACTTATTTTATTTATTTAGAAATATTATTATATATGCTAGACACAGGACACATATTTATTTTATACATAGAGAAGCGCCGGTTTGTTGTTGTCTGTTTATATCTAGATTTTGCAAAGGCATTTTATTTTTGCCACACAGGAGGCAGGTGTATAAAATAAGGAAATTGAGGCTAGGGATAACCTTTGCAACTGGGTAGAAAATAGATTAAAATATTTGTATAAGACAATAAATTATGGAGGGTTATAAATTTACACCAGGTGATTGTTCTCTGCAGAGGGATTTACATAAAATGACAGACTGGGCAAGCAAATGAAATATGCAGTTTAATGTGGAAAAGTGTAAAGTTATGAATCTGGGAAGAAAAAAATCTCAATGCTACTTATGAACTTAATGGAATCATTTTAGGAATCTCCTTGCTAGATGAAGATCTGGGAGTCCTTATAAACGACAAACGTGGAATCAATCACCAGTGTCTAACAGTAGTAGCAAAAGCAAAGTATAACAAGAAAATACTAAGAGGGCGCCCAATAGTGCCTGCTATCTCCATAGCACATATGTTTGTAAAATATCAAATATACTGACAAGGGAGGTGGTTGTATAAGGGCATATACCCTATAACAACAATATGAGCCTGCAGAGATATACCCCTGTCTCTGCTTAGATATCTTTAATCCAGAGATAGGAATTCCCAAGACTGCTGCTTTTAGTCTCACAAATATTTATTATAAAAAGATATTTTGTATCAAACAATACAATATATATGAAAAGATTAAAATAAGGCTTGCTATATGTAACTTGGATGATGTTTCGTAGTCACCAGGCTACGTTGTCAGAAAATAGCTCAGCCACAAACACAGAAGCCTTATTTTTAATACTTATATATATTTTGTATGGTTTGATACAATATATCTTTTTATAATAAACTAGTTGAAGAGCACGGGCCACAGTGCCACCCAGCAACGGCGCGGTGCAGTCATGCACAGTAGAGTCTGCCCGCGCAGAGGCTGAGACTGAGCGGTGCGCTCCGAATTCAGATTGTAGTCGTCTCTGCGCACCTTCCAGTGCGCAGAGAGGACTCCGGTCTGAATTCGCTACTCCCCGCTCTGTATCAGCCGTGGCGTGGGTAGTCTGTACTGCACATGACTGTAGCGCACGCAGCCGTCTCTACTGCGCATGAAGGCTTCTGACAGACTTAGCTAGCAAATTATAATAATAAATATTTGTGAGACTAAAGAGCAGCAGTCTTGGGAATCCCTATCTCTGGATTAAAGATACCTGAGAAGAGACGGGAATATCTCTTCAGGCTCATATTGTTGTTATAGGGTATATGCCCTTATACAACCACCTGCCTTGTGAGTATACTTAATATTTTACAAACATATGTGCTATTGAGATAACAGGCACTGTTGGATGCCCTCATTTCTTTATATGCTATAAACTTCTGTTGAGCTGTTTTGAAGAGCTGCCTTGGTGGAGCTAGAGATTTTCAAAAGACATTGATACCACTGTGAGGACAGTTATAATATCCCATATGTGCAGAATTCAGCTAACACATAAATGTTGAGCTGAACAAGAATTTTGTGAGTATAATTCTAAAAATGGTGACGGGTTGGTGAGAACATCCCATTTAAATACTATTGCACCAGAAGCTCCTTCTTTCCTGCTTTTTTCCTCCATATTTTGCACAAAAAGGGGTATTGAAGCAAGAGTGGATAACAACATTTTGCCAGTGAACATATCTTGGTAAGACCTAACCTCAGATATACTATGCAATTTTGGGCACCAGTTCTGAAAAAGGATATTCTAGACCTGGAGAGAAAACAATGAAGAGCAACAAAATTAATTAAGGTAATGGAGGACTTGAAATATGAAGAATGCCTAAACAAACTTGGTTTATTGACTTTAGAGAAAATACTAAGAGGAAATATTGTTACACTGTATAAGTATATACTAGGTTAATACAAGGATTTCTCTGGTGAGCTTTTTATTTCAAGGACTGACCAAATAACTAGGGGCCTCACCCCCTTAAGATTAGAGGAAAGGAGGTTTCAGCATCAGCAGAGGAAGGGATTTTTTTTTACAGTAAGGTCTGTTAAATTGTGGACTTCCTTTCCCAAGCCTATGGTAATGATAGATCTGTGGCAAAGACTGAATTAGATGGACTTGTCTCTTTTATCAACCTAATTTACTATGTAGCTATGGGCAGAATGCAAGAAAGTGGAGCATTCACTGTTTTTTGAATGCCATAAATGTATGCTCTATTTGCAATTGTTCATGTTTTGATGCAAGAAACATACTAACACCTTGATACTGAATAGCTCATGCTCCTAAATTAACAGCACAGTTAGCGAATGCCTCTAAATCTATAGCAAAGTTAGTGAATGTGCCTAAATTAACGGCAAAGTTAGCCAGACGTATTAAAATGTGTGCTACTTGTTTTGCTGAAGTAGGCACAATCGCTCATCCTCTCATAAAACGGTGGACATTTTAGCCACACCCCCTTTTTGAAACACATTCATAAAAAATTCACACACATTTGCTAATTGTCAAACACAATTTGTAACCTTTTTTGTGCTAATCCTTGTGCTATAAAAAGTACACAGTAAATAGCGATTGTGTACGTTTCTTGTATCCCGCTTTACGAACTATGTATCTATATAATGTAGCAGCAGCACCACAAGCCACTTTAGCTGCATCCGGGGAAAAGGTGTGCCATCAACATTCTTCTCTACCTCCCCCCCCTTGAAATCACAGGTTGGGGAATACTTTTTTTTTGTTTGCAAGCTGTGCAATTGTCTAAAACTGCAATGTGCATACTCTGTGGCAAGGTTGTGAAGAGGGGGAAGGAGGGGTCACATTTTGGAACATCTGCCATTTTAAAGCACATGCGACATACCCACCCAGAGCATATAATGATATTAATGTTGACTGTCACTGTCAGTCTCAGATGAATGATCTCCTACCTGCCTCTGTTTTTCTGTTTTTTGTTTTTAACTGTCCTTATGTGTCACTGTCTACAAGGAAATCACACCCATGCTTCCGGCAACTGCAAACAACTCAAGCTTCACTCCGCTGGCTATTTGCATCTACTTGTAGCTACTGTCAGAATTTCAGCAGCAGCTTTCTCTTTCACTCCCAACTTAAGTGTTGTCGATTTTTACAGTGCCATAGAGCGTTCGGATAAACCTGTTAGCTTCAGAATTAGCAGCTTGCAATAAAGGATAATATAGGAGTTTAGCACCGCAATACCTCAGTATATGTTTGTCCTTCTTGTTCTTGTGAATATAGGAGTGAATGTGTATGTAAGTACACACAGTATGTCAAGTTGTACCTGTCTGTTTGTCTTGAATTTATGGTGTATTATGTGCAGTCTCAGTAGGGTATCGGGCTCAGTCAGCTCAGGTTGGATCATGTGCCTTTCTTACTGTCTCTGCCAATTATCAGTCAAAATTTCTTCTATCAAGCAACTACAGAATTCTCTCTTGTTGGTAGCATAGGCAGACAGGCAAAAAAATAATCTGATTTCTTTTACTCTTTCAAACACAGACTTACAACATGTCACCCTTTTTATACTATTACCTTAAAGGGATAGTAATGTTTCATAATAAAAACAGCTCTAATTAATCATCAAAGTATTTGGACTTTGGAGAGTGTTATTTCAATTCTGTCAGAGTTGTATTCCAGAGTAATTCAATGACAAAGTATCCCCCTCCCGCCCCTTTTACTGATGTCACACTATTCAGCCTGAGAAGAAGGGAGGTGCCCAAGTAGACTGCAGAGAGGAACAATCTTCAATTAAGATAAGGGGAAAACCTGAAAAGCTTGTCAAGGGGGGCAGGGATTTCATTGTTTTCATAGGAAGAAGATTGTCCCCTTCTGTTATCTGTCTGGTCTATGGACTGCATTCCACATCTGAGAAGAGATGTCTTACCGTAGGTAAACGGGGCGGGAGGGGAAACTTTGCTTGTGAATATCTCATAAACCATAAAGGTTTGAGAGATAAGACTTGTATCATTCTTCATATTTTTTTAATGCCTACAAAATAAAATAAAGTTAAAACGAAGTATTACTATCCCTTTAATGCAGGGAACTCATCAAGTGGGTGGACGTACATAAGTTCCCCTCATATTATTATTAAAATTGTAAATAGAGGTGAAAAAAAGTTTATTAACCCCCCGAGATGCCAACAAAGTCTCTAACACAGAAGAAGTTAAAGGGATAGTAATACTTCGTTTTATCTTTATTTTATTTTGTAGGCATTAAAAAAACATGAAGAAAGATATAAGTCTTATCTCTCAAACCTTTATGGTTTAAGAGATATTCACAAGCAAAGTATCCCCCCCTGTTCAGCCACATCAGAAGGGAGGTGCCCAGGTAGACTGCAGAGAGGGACAATCTTCAATTAAGATAGGGGAAAAAGCTGAAAAACTTGTCAAGGGGGGAAGGGCTTTCATTCTTTTCATACAAAGAAGATTGTCCCCTGCTGTTATCTGTCTGGTCTTACAGCCAGATTCACATCTGAGAAGAGATGGCTTACACTAGGAAAAGGGGGGGAGGGGGAAACTTTGCTTGTGAATATCTCTTAAACCATAAAGGTTTGAGAGATAAGACATATCATTCTTCATGTTTTTTTAATGCCTACAAAATAAATTAAAGTTAAAATGAAGTATTACTATCCCTTTAAAGGTAGACAAGCTCCTAAAATGAAATCTGTAGATATACCTTTAAATATAATGTACTTTATAGCTAGAAACTGTAAACTGTTCTTATTTTATTAGATCAAAAAAATGTTATCCTAATCGTATTTTTTCTGAAGGTGCGGCATGTGTAGACTGTCCTAGATTTGTTGGCGCCGTTTGTAATGAAACAGAAGAGCTAAAACAGCTATTTTATTGAGATTAGTACACACCATTCTTGTATTCCAAAACAAATTTTGAGTACCAGAGGGGCAGCCATTGCATCTTTTCACGGAGCCCTGCAAAAAACAACAACAGAAGCTCCTATAGAACAAGTAAAGACTAGATTTTATGTGTCAGAAACGATTAGAGCATTATTACAGATGCTAGCAAGAAGTACAGAGTGTATACAGCCCTAGTTAATGTCTAGGTTTTAGTGGAACTCACTGTGGTTCTCTATGGAGCCAGAGGACAATTTACTTTCTCTACTAAAGAGCAGAGATAACAGCTACTCTCCTGTAACCCTTTCGGTGCATAGGGATGTTCACTGCACACCCCTGTGACACTCAAATGGTTAAGAATGTATCTACAAATAAATAAATATAGCACTGGAGAGCTGATCCAATTTCAGAGTTGCATTGAGTGAGCCTGAATGGAGAAGGGGCATATTAAACCAATGTTCATATGCTTCCTACTGACTCAGTATGGCAGAAATCTAATATAATAATTCGCTAGAATGTTTGTCAGAAGCTGTCATTTGCAGTAGAGACCGAGCGCTGCAGTCATATGCAGTACAGACTACCCGAACTTGCCAAGGCTGATACGGAGCGGGGAGCTCTGATTTCGGACTACAGTCCTCTCTGCGCACCTTCCTGGGACTGTATTAGCCGTGGCGCATTCGGGCAGTCTGTACTGCGCATGACTGAAGCGCGGGCAGTGAGCAGAGAGGCTCCGGGCACCAGCCGAGGCTGCTGGGTGGCACTGTGGCCCCTGTACACGGGCTTTTAAACTAGTATTACACATAAAGGCACTAAAGCGCCAATTAGGTTTAGGGTGGCTGAGCAAAATAACTGCACTACTTTCATGCTTGCACTATGAACTAAATATCTCAGATGCATTATCCTCTTTGAATATAGTTTGTGAATGCCGCCTCAATAAACTGTTCTGTGATTAGAAAGAAGTATTTTATGAATCCTGTTCACAAAATGAAGATGACGTCTAAGGTCCTTAAAGGATTAAGTAGGCTACTACACTCTTCCTGCTTCATTTTAAAAAAATTGCCAGCAGCTGTAATGGCCGCCTCCATGGACATGATATCCAGGACTGAGTGAAGATGTTATCTTTCGAACAAATGCACAAGGGCAATATTCATGAGGCCATTGGGATTTTCTGGCCATAGTAAGGTAACCAGAGGAGGTTATTACTTGGATGAGTTACTTCTCCTTTAAGGTGGAACAGTCTGTGTGTGAAGGAAGGTTTGTTCTTAGGCAAAAGAAAGAATATGTCTTCTCTTTGGGGTGAGAATAGGGTGTACATGCGGTGGTAAATGGAAATTAACTTCCCTTCCCTTTGTACTAAATGAAAAACCAGGAACCACAGAAGAAGCCTCTATCACGATCCCTGTTCCTACCCCATTACTGTCTATCCTTGCCTGCGCTTCCGGCTGCAGTGTTGTTTTGCAGCTCCGTTTCCTTTCTCCTGTGTTCCCTTCAGGTGCCAGATACTTCCTTTTTCTGCCGCCTCTGTCCACTGATGTCATCGCTGACGTCTATATCTGGCGCGTCTTCCATCTTCTCGCTGCACTCTCACAGTGTTCCTAGACCCAGTCCTTCCATGCGCTTGTCCCAGTCTTGATTAACCCTCTGTGTACCGAACCGGCCTGCCTGACTACCCTTCTGCCTGATCCTAGTACCCAGTCTTTGATTAACCCTCTGTGTACCGTACTGGTCTGCCCAGCTACTCCTTGCCTGATCCCAGGTTTATTGCTGTCTTTCTGCTTTTCTGGAATCTCCTTCAGGATCCTCTTCTCCGGGTCAGTCTCATCCCTCCCAGCATCCTGTTCAAGGTGTCCAGTCCTACTTGGGGAGTTACAGCTACCGAGTGGCCTACGATCTCTAGCTACGCTCTCTACTCTACGTACTCTAGCCATCGCTCCCCCCTGCAGGTGAGCTTGTACTGCTAGTATTGCCATCCTGGTCTAGGTTCCGGCTCAACCGGGATCGGACATCTGGCCTCGCGGTCAGCAACTCTTCGGCCCTCGGCTGCAGGAAGGCGTGCTCCTAGCAGTCACCGCACACGAGCACCGAACCCCAGCGACGCTCCCCAGCACTCTCTGTCCTGCAAGAGGGCACCTGCTCCGCCCGTGTGCATCTAGGTCGTGACAGCCTATCAGAGCTGCCTACAGCTCCTGTGCTGCCCATTGAAGTTGGAAATCGGGCATATACTACAGAACCTGGTAGGAGGTGGAATATTGACAACAGCACACGTACCACAGGCTGCAAACTCTCCTTTAATTATACTGTAGCCAAGAACAATGAGGAGATAATTGGAAAAACTAATTATGTCTGTCTAGATTCCAGGTTAGAACACTAGAATACAAATATAAGATGGTAAAACTCAAATTACTGTTCAATCCATCGTCATCCTTCACGTTTTATTGCTCAATTTTGTTTTGGTTCTCTGGAGCATAACCTTCTAACTGTATTTTTGTTATTAGTATTGATTCATGGCTTACACACTGCATTGTGTGCCCAGTTCTTTTGTTTACTTGGGATATGAGATTTTCTTTAGTAGGCCACCTAACTGCACAAAAGCATTTAAAACTTGAAGCTCCTGTGAGGACTGTATACCTCTGCTTTAAAGGGGAACATTAGCTCATAATTTAATAGTTTGACTTGCCTATGAAGATGTCCTTCATAAAGCAATCATATTTGTTTTTTGCATTATAGTGGCAGTTTCCTGTGTATAGTGATCTCTGCTGTTTGGTCTACTTCACACCTGATAACAAACACTAGACAGCAATACACCAGAATGAGTCACTTGTCTATATCAGATTGTCAACTATAGGAATTATCAGCAATCTACAACACAGACCAACTGCACATAATAATAATACAAAAACCAGTAAATAAAAGTAACTTTTTTTGTTATAAAAAAAAACGCCTAGTTAGGTAAGTTTATTTATTAAACAAATTAAGAGCCATCTATAACTATTATAGTTACAATGCAATACATAGAAGAGGGAAATGTGGAGTAAAGCAACTTCACCATAAGGAATACAATACAAATTATTTTTGATTTATGTTTTTTTTGGGTTTTTTTTTTTTTTTAATAATAACATTTTATTGAGTTTTTCAAAACAGAAAAATAAATTGTCAGTTGGTCAGAGCCCAATCCAATGATAATCGTACAATACAGAACTACTGTGTTGTATTATAGCACAATCCTACTTACGTACCTTGCAAATCTATTATTTTGTGCTATAACCAAATATTCGTGTACCAATTGACAGTTACATACCAATTAACATAACTGGAAGAACCTGAAGGGATAACAAAAAAAAAGAAGACTTCCTAGGGAGGAGGGGGGAGAAAATCTATGAGGAGTGGTATTCATTGTTATACGTTGCATAGTCATCACATAGCTGGGTTTGATTCCAATAAATAGTAATAAGAGTTGTAGCTGCATTTACAAGGTGTTTATAGAGAATAGCTGCAAGCTGAACCTTCTTAAAGGGATAGTAATACTTCAGTATTACAAATCCCTATATTAAAGCCCTAGTTAAAAAAAAAAACGTATTGCCCCCAGTGTCGTCTCTCAAACCTTTATGGTCTGAGAGATGATCGCTTCTAAAGTTGCCCTCTCCCTCCCCCTTCCCCGTAGTCAGCATTTTAGCTGACTCAGGGAAATCCGCTCAGAGGTCATCAGGCGGCTCTGCAGCAGAGCCGCGTCTCGTTAACTAAAAAAAAAAACTTTCACTAAAACGGTCTTCTACGTGTGCTTGCAAGCCAAGCACACATAGAAGACCATTTCAGTGAAAGTTTTCTTTTTTAGTAACGCGATCAGGCTGTGCTGGAGAGCCGCCTGAAAGTCGTACAACTGGCTTCCCTGCAGTCAGCTAAAATGCTGACTACAGGGAAGGGGGAGGGAGAGGGCAACTTTAGAAGAGATCATCTCTCAAACCATAAAGGTTTGAGAGATGGCACTGTGGGCAATATGTTTTTTTTTTTTACTAGGGCTTTACTATAGGGATTTGTAATACTGAAGTATTACTATCCCTTTAAGATTGCAATGCTACAAGTTGAATAAAATTTACTGAGGTTTGCCATGGGCCTTTTCAACCCCCTGAATGCTAACAAGGTCTCCAATACTATTATAAGCAATGTAGTGAAGACATCTCTAGCACTCATGAGGTTAAAATCCCTATTTAACCCTTTTTGTGCCAGAGAAGTATGCAATGTATTACAACTCATTGAAGCTTAAAACTGCATTTCTGCAGCAGAACAGGCATTATTCACACCTACGTGAAGTCTTACAAATAATCAATATTAAAGGGGATCTATCACCCCTTTACAAGTTTGCCTAAATTGTTTTATTATATATTGTATATAACGAAAAGTGTATAAATTAAAAAAACAAACAAACAAAAAAGCAGTTCTTTGGCACAACTAAAGCGGAACTTTCATCCGCTATAAAGTCGCCCTACTATAATTAAGCAGATAGCGACTAGCTTCTCAATATATATTTTACCTTTTAAAAGTAGTCCGATGTAAAGAAATCCATCATTGAAGGAGACCGGAACACAGGCTGCAGCGTAGACATTGTGTGTGCATGCCTGCGCTGTCAGTCCTGGTCTCCACTTTGTAGACTGCACTGCACCATATGGTTACCGGAAGGGACTGACTGAGCAAGCGTGCAGACTGCGCTAACACGGCCATCAGTCTCCTTCAATGATGGGTTTCCTTTACATTGGGCTACTTTTGAAAGGTAAAATATATATTGAGAAGCTAGTCGGTACCTGCTTAGTTATAGCAGGGCGACTTTATAGCGGATGAAAGTTATGCTTTACAAAAATAAATACAGCATTGTAAATACTTCCGGGCAGGCTGCAGTTAACTGATCTGTACAGCAGTCTGCCAGTCTGTCTCCACTCCCCTCCCTCTATCCAGCCTCCTCCAATGACGGAGGCTTTTTGTCTGTAAGCTGGAGTGCTCTCATTGGCAGAGATCGATTTCTGGCCAATACAGAGAGGCAGCCTGCAGCACAGATCAGCTAACCGCAGTCTGCCCGGAAGTAGGTACAGAGCTGGATTTATTCTTTTAATTTCGCCAAACAGGTGTTTTTTTTTTGTGTTTTTTTTTGTTTATTTATTTATACAGTTTTCAGTATATGCGATATATAACAAAGCTATTTAGGCAAAGTCGAAAAGGGGTGATAGATCCCCTTTAACAAGTGTGGAAGCTCAGAACCCAGGTATAAATAGAACCTACCAGGCCCTTAGTGTAAAATCATAGGTTGGACTCCCTCAATGGTTTGGAGCAAATTTGACAGACCTTATTTAAAGTCCTGGAGCAAGTTTCAAACATGCTCCAAAACCCTAAGGTGCAATTCACAACCAGAGAATTTTAGGTCTTAGCTTGATGGGAAAGACAGAGAGAAAAAACTATTTGTTTGCAATGTCAGGGAGCTGCTTCATTATGTTTCATGATGAGTGTACTGACAGCTAATCCTTTTAGTGCCAGAGGAGTGTTTGATGCATTGCTTTGCAAGTGCATTGGACACCTCCCTGGTACTCAAAGCAAAAGATGGCTCACCAATGCTTGTCTTACTGGCTGGCCGTAGTGATGCGGGATGGTTCCATTAGCCACCAACTACAATATGATGGGGCCTGGAGACCAGGCCTTGTTACAACTGCATCATGTGCACCCCCTGCTGTTCTGCCTCTGTAAGAATCTACCAACCTTTTAATGACAAGCAGGGTTACAATTTATTTTAAAACCAGGAACACAAGTAAGGACAGCAGGACCCCAGGGGCAAGGACTGAAAACTAGGAACTGTCCATGGAAATCTAGGAGAGTTGGCAAGTATGGCTCTCTAGTGCAGGGACATTGGGATTTCTGTGGCTACACCCACAATTCAGAATATGGGTGTGGCCAGCACAACTAAGACACCCTTTAAAACTTGGTACAGCTCTAAAGCCTAATGGAAAATTCCACCCTGGGAAACCATTAACCCTTTGAGTACCAGTGGGGTACACAAGGCATTGTGTTAACTTTTTGAGTGCTAGAGGAATATCATACACATTGCAGAGCAGTGCTTTGGATGGACTTCTGACATGTAAAGGAAATAATTATTAATATTATAATGATAATTTTGAAAAACAAGCATACAGAATAGGACAATATAACTGAGGTAGCAATGTTTTTAATATGCTTGATAAAACAATTAGTGTATAAAAATAAATGTCAACAAAAATTACAAGCAGTATCCATATTATATTGCAGCAAAAATGTTTTATTGTTTCAAAGCAAATCCTAAGATTAAAATGTTGTGACTGTTTTAAATTGTTTTTAGATTCTGTATGGTCTGTTGTAATCCCTGGTGGATTTTACTGCTTAATCCATCCTTGGAATTGTCAAGGTTCACTGTATAATTAACTGTAAAAGCTCAGAGAGAAGGCCACACAGTTGAAAACATTTTTAAAAGATAGTAAGATTTTTTTCTTTAGTGTTGCAACTTTAATTGTAATTCAGAAGCAAAAGGGGATTATTTTCTTAATCCTTTACCTGTTATGAATAGCAATGATCGTGAGGTGTACATCATAACAAAAAGTATATATATAAAAAAAGAAAAATTGGTATTTCTTCATGTGGAGAAGATACAAAGGAGCAAAGGATTATGGGCTGTTCACAATAAACTGAAGAGATACAATGTGGATCAAAGTAGCTGTGCTATAATCATGAATGGGAACTCTCCAGATCTGACCCTGAGATTCCACCCCACTTTACTGCCCTGATTTTACCACACTCTACCCATTTTAAGGACCAGCCCCCCTTCCCTCCTTCCAATCCCACCTACCCCAATCAAGCCACACCCACTTCATGACACAAATTTCATCAAATGGACACTTCCTTCCCAGACCTTGGTGGACCTCTGGGTGCTTGGGAAAAGAATATTCCCAAAGATGACCATATGGGACAAATATAAATTCCAACTGAGTTAAAGATTTATCCCTTTAAATGTTAGAAATGTCTACAACCTATTTTGAAGCAATGTGTTGCTGACCTTTCTAGCCTTCAAGGGGTTAAGTAGGTGATCTGAATTTCTCTAGTATGGTACAGCTGCTCTGATACAGAACGCTCCACTTTGCCCTGTTGAATACAGACCTGCCAGATTAATCCAATTCAACTTAACCCTTTGAATTCTAGGCAGTCAAAGGCTTAACAGTGTGATTTGCACAGAAGTCTAATTCAGTCCATAGTTTTTATTATCACAATAAGTAGCATCCTACTTTATACCAAGTTTGTAAAGGAGGAGTTTATTGAACCCCTTAACCCTTTGAGTGCCAGAGGGGTACGGAATACATTGCTTAGCCATGCATTCCATACCCCTCTGGCACTCAAAGGGTTAAGGACCAGATGTGTGCAATATTTCTTTCTCTTTTTTTTTTACTCTCACACATACGTCTCACTCTTTGTTATGAGTTGGGAAGGGTATTAGTCAGCGGTTGTGTGTATGTAGGTACTAGGCAAGGCACGCTAGGCTCTACCTATGACTACAGCCCTACTATTCACATGACCCCACCCCCAATCCCATCCTCTGTTTCCTGGCACAGAAAATACCCTTGGTCTATAACAAGCAAGGACAAAATAAAGCTTTAACCCCTTGGTTGATAGAGAGGTTTCAAATGCATTTCAGAGCAATATGTTGGAGATCTCGCTAGTATCCAAGGCGTTAAATAATAGGCTTATAAAACTGCTGCAGGGACATTGAGATTGCACTGCTCACACCCACAATTAAGATTGGGTGTAACCTGTACAGTTGAGGTATCCTCAAACTTTGGAGCTCTCGTCTCTACCTATTGGGAAATCCAGCCCTATGTATATACATTTTTGTTTTAAACACGTACACATGCTTTTTTGGTTTAACATTCCAATAAAAATACTGCCCTATGAAAAATGTTTAAAAGTGGCCCTCGGGCCAAAATAATTAGCCACCCATGGTGTAGTTGGTTTGCTAGAGCTGCTTCACTTTTTTCATAGTACAACAGTTTCTCCAAGGCCAAAAAGCAGTATGCAAATTTGTTACATTGTAGCAAAATATATGTGATTTATGCAAAATGAAGAAACCAGACATGGTTTCTGGAATAAATATAAAACAAAAAAGGGAACAGCACAATGCTCTTCTAAGTGCAACAGCTTCAACCTCATTAGTAAAAATATCATCTCCTTCCCTTCAAGGTGGGTACTCACAAAGGAAGAGGCTACTTCTGCCTCTAGGATGCAAGCCTTGACTGGGTTAGACCCCAGTCCTGGTCAATCGCCAACCATATTTTCTTTTTCCCTTTCTTCTCGCCTCTTACCTCTCCTTCTGAACTTCCCTCTGGATCACATTCTTCTCAGGTTATCTTTCAAAGATCAGTGTAAACCTCTTGATTTAAAAGTGGCCAAGGAAAATAAATGAGGCAATTGCCATATGATTAAAAATATACTATTTATTAAAATTACAACAAAGCTACATCAGTAATATAAATTATATATATATATATATTTGGGCCTAACATGTTTTGCAATCTATCACTTCTTCAGGGAATTATCTGCTTCCTCCAGAATCCAGACGTTTATGGAGATTTGGCATACTGTTTTGATAACTTATGGTGCCACTCTTTTCTCTGAAGACTTTGACAAAAATGTGAATATTATATTTGAAGTGCATATTTATGGAAAGCATAATGCACAGTATGCTAGTTTTTATTCAACAAGTTCTTTACAAATTACAATAAAAGGTTAGGAGTGCCAAGAACTTTCCAAAATGTATGGTAAAGGTGCCTTAAGGAGAAAAATATGTGGCAGTCACTGCAATATATAAATACAGTACATACTATAAAAAGGTAACAGTAATGCAAATAGAACATTTTATTTGGTCTATTTATATTCCAGCTTACCAGCTTTGCTGTCTTATTGCGTTTTGTGATAGTTACGATATTTTTTTTATGTCCCTCACTTATGGTGCTTTATATGGTTTTAAGTTGCACACCATATATGTTTTCTTACAATTTTTTAACTTTTTTTTCTACATATTGTTATAATATAATGACACACATACAGTGCTTCTGTCTGGTTTTGTTATGTACTTATGTATTTTTATTATCTCTTGAGATGCAACCTACATTTTAATTCTGTACCACACTCCATTATACTGTACCCCAATTTTCTAAGTTAAAGGGATAGTAATGTTTCATAATAAATGCAGCTCTAATTAATCATCATAGTATTTGGACTTTGGAGAGTGTTATTTCAGTTCTGTCAGAGTTGTAGTTCAAGATTAATTCAATGACAAAGTATCCTCCTCCCGCCCCTTTTGCTGCTGTGACACTGTTCAGCTAGGGCAGAAGGGAGGTGCCCAGGTAAATTGCAGAGAGGGACAATCTTCAATTAAGATAAGGGAAAAACCTGAAAAACTTTTTAAGGGGGGCAGGGCTTTCATTGTTCTCATAGGAAGAAAATTGTCCCTTGCTGTTATCTGTCTGGTCTATGGACTGCATTCCACATCTGAGAAGAAATGGCTTACTCTAGGTAAAAGGGGCAGGAGGGGAAACTTTGCTTGAGAATATCTCTCAAACCATAAAGATTTGTATCATTCTTAATTTTTTTTGAATGCCTATAAAATAAAGATAAAACAAAGTATTAATATCCCTTTAAATATATCCTTAATGATTACAGTATATTTCTTGCATTATTATCCATCTTGGCAGCATTTGCATGATTATTCTTCCCCATTAACTCATTACACCCTTTTTATGGAGGTTCTGGCAGCAGAAGGGGTGTGAAGAGGGACAAGGTGTTTTTAGCATGGGTAGGTTGCTTACACTAGGTAAAAGAGGCAGGGGGGTATACTTTATCATTCACTTACTCTTGTACTACAACTCTGACACTATTGAAATAACACTCTCCATGGCCCAAATACTATGAAGATTAATTGGAGCTGCTTTTTTTTGTGAAATTTTACTATCCCTTTAAATTAATGCAGGGTTTCCGGACCTACAAATTGTTTTTTTCTCTTTCTATTACACATTTTTCCTTTAACAAAGGGGCTGATTTTATCCAACTCACTTTACATGTTATAGGGAAACTTTAAACAATTATGGGAGCAACCACAAGCATGCTTACAGCAGACAAATTGAAAATGTTGAGAGTATCTGTCATACTTAAAGAGATAGTAATGTTTCATAATAAAAGCAGCTCTAATTAATCTTCATAGTATTTGGGCCATGGAGAGTTATTTCAGTTCTGTCAGAGTTATAGTTTAGGAGTAATTCTCCGTCCCGCCCCTTTTACTGATGTAACACTGCTCAGCCAGAGCAGAAGGGAGGTGCCCAGGTAGACTGCAGAGAGGGACAATCTTCAATTAAGATAAGGGAAAAACCTGAAAAGCTTGTCAAGGGGGGCAGGGATTTCATTGTTTTCATAGGAATAAGAGTGTCCCCTTCTGTTATCTGTCTGGTCTATAGACTGCATTCCACATCTGAGAAGAGATGGCTTGCACTAAGTAAAAGGGACAGGAGGGGGAAACTTTGCTTGTGAATATCTCTTAAACCATAAAGGTTTGAGAGATAAGACTTATATTGTTCTTTATGTTTTTTTATGCCTACAAAATAAAATGAAGATAAAACAAAGTATTACTATCCCTTTAATAAGATGAATACGTCAGCAACAACAGACTCACCCATGTGTCCAATATGCTGTACTATAAACTGTCATGCCTAATAAAATATCATAATTTTACAGTGGTATAAGAAGACTAGTAAACATGGATTGCACTTATTTTTTCTTCAATAATTAAAATAATCAAGTAATAAAATCTACATATCTCAGAGAAAAAAGAACAACAAAACGTGTAAGTAAAATGTAAGGCTCTTTCAAATGATATAAAATGTATTCTGCGTGACAAGTTCACATTAGTTCTAACGGGGCTGAAAAATGCAGACACAATTAATTTATTGCCACCTAATAAATCCTTACTGGCATTGTTTCATGTAAGAGCAACAAAATCAGTCTCTAAGCTAATTTTTCATGTAGAAGATACTGGCTGTGATGGAAATTTACCAAGTAATAATGTGCTTATACTATAGATTTCATTTTCACTTGCCAACTACATTTTAGTTATACAAATTTATTGAAAAGAAGGCATGAGCAAAGGCTTTGAAATACCATGTTTCTGAGCTCTTTCTATCTAGTCAATAGTGTACCAGAATGAAAAAGTAATGGAAATTCCCAAATCAGGAGTCCCAGGTATTATGTAAGCCACCATGATGATTATCCAGTCATCCACCACAGTTTGCCGTAATTATTCTTATTGTTCAAAATTGTTCTAAGTCATAGTGAATAAATAGATTTTTTTTTGTGTAAAGCTTTATGCAGCCAAATGTACACCTTTCAAGGGACCTTTTGAGAAAACCTTTTAGAAAAGAATTGCATAAAATCATTGAACAGCAAGAGACGTGTTTGAAACATCACTTGATATGTAATTCTGAAAACGTAAATTAATTATATGTTTTATAAGGGCTTATTTGTTTCCCTTAAACTGCTTGTCAAATTTAGTGTCAAAAATAACAATAATACAGATTCAACAAATATTTTAGCTATTAAATTGACCTCATTGCTAAATCCTCCCACGCAATCTTTTTGCTTCCATCGTTGACTTAAATGTATCCATAAGTGCACTACATTATTTAAAGGTCTATTTGACCTTTTGAATTATTTGTCACTTACTGTAAGTCTCTCTAAGGGTATGTGTTCAGTTTGCAAGCTGTTATTTAGTTTTTGGATGACAACCTTTGCTCAACCTATTCTCCTTTTAACATGAATGTCATGCAGGCAAACTAGAAAAGATTTATTCTATATTGTTGCCTTTTGGATGGCTTGCTATTCAAAGAATATGGAAAAATAGTGACAAATGCAGTGGTTGCTTGCTTTTAGCTGCAATGACAATGTGTTATGTGCGTGACCATTAAAGGGATAGTAATACTTCATTTTATCTTTATTTTATTTTGTAGGCATTAAAAAAATATGAAGAACGATATAAGTCTTATCTCTAAAACCTTTATGGTTTGAGAGATATTCACAAGCAATGTTTCCCCTCCCTCCCCTTTTACCTAGTATAAGCCATCTCTTCTCAGATTTGGAATCTGGTTGCTAGACCATACAGATAACAGAAGGGGACAATCTTCTTCCTATGAGAACAATGAAGGCCCTGTCCCCTTTGACAAGTTTTTCAGGTTTTTCCCTTATCTTAATTGAAGATTGTCCTTCTCTGCAGTCTACCTGGGCACCTCCCTTCTGATCTGGCTGAACAGTGTTACATCAGTAAAAGAGGCGGGAGGGGGATACTTTGTCATTGAATTACTCTTGAACTATAACTCTGACAGTATTGAAATAACACTCTCCAAAGTCCAAATACTATGATGATTAATTAGAGCTGCTTTTATTATGAAACATTACTGTCCCTTTAAAGCATAACTACCACCTCCACTAAAGTCGCCCTGCAATACTTAGGCAGGTGCCGACTAGCTTACTAATCATTATTTTACCTCTCAAAAGTGACCACGAATAAAGTTATCCTTAAGGTTCCGAGACTGACGACCAGGTTACTGCAGCATGTGCGTCTGCGGCGTCAGTCTCTTCCAGAGCCGTCCGGGCCAGTGCAATTCCTGTGAAGGGTGAAGAGGACTTACAGTGCAGGCTCACATTCAATATGTCTGCGGTGATGCCTGGCTTCCCATCTTGGAAGCTTAAGGATAACTTTATTTATATGTTTTCAATTTAAATGTGTCCTGATGTATAATAGAAGTGACTAACAAGTTTTGACTTATACACAGAGCAGGAGAAGTTGCATGGAAAAAATGACATTCCTTTGTTAGCATGTGCTGAAATGTACAGTATGAAAAATTTAATTAGTAGGGTTTTTCTTATATTGTTTTTCTGTTATATTTGCACATACGTGTTAATTCATAGCTTGCATGCATACATTTTACATATAGATGACCATGCATCAGTTATGAGGCAGTGGGGAAGCAAATGCAGCTCTTACAAAATGCTTAATGCATATAACCAGAGCCACTGCAAAGTAGAACAGTACTCTGCAGAATTGAAAACTATCTGACAGTTCTAATTTCCCTGCTACATGCCACTTATATAGCCCATATTCCACTCACTCCTCATGTTATTTACCTCTTTCCCTTGACTAATGAACAACTACTCTACATCTGTGCTCTCATTAGCTCTCCCTATCCTCCCCCTTTACCCTCACTTTCCTGTCTTTCATAATGTTCTTTCCTGCTTTTAGATGACTTTTGCTTTAGCGTTACTGTACTTTTTGGGGACATCTGATGTGGTACAGTAGAAAGAGACAACACAAAATGGATAATTTGGGATTTCACCGTTGATCTTTTGAAGCTCAAACACAGTTCAAAAGACAAAGAAATGAAGATGCACCTTTTTCTGATAACTGTCTACCACTGGTTATTAATCTCCCAGTATACAGGACATTTTAATTCCTGTATATACTTTTTATATAGTATGTATGATGGAACATTTTAATTGCAGAAGACTGTGCACTTCATCTATGAAACTGGGCTCTCTCAAAGAGTGGACCTGTTACCACCAAACAGTATTTTCTCAAATGAAAGATCACTCCAAACTGCCTATACATCGTGTTAACCTACTTGATGACATCATTGTTAAGATTGCTGCAGTACAGTGCGGTACATCAGGCTGGTTTCTAGCTGTCCCCTCTGTTTCAATATCCCTTGCCTTCTAGACGTTCCCATACATGAACCTTTACTTACAGTGTAACCTCACAATGTTTGTGCAGGTAGCAGGTCCATGCGCTCCGATCTTCAAGTTTAATCACTAGAGAACCAGATGAGTGTACAGTGCATTGCTTCACAATGCATTGCACATCCTTCTGATGCTCAAGGGGTTAATATTTTGAGAATGTGATCAGCTGGCAATGCAACTGCTCTATCGCTATATATCTTCAGCCTGCTTTACCAGCATAACGGCATAAATAAAGAAGGTTGCTGATAACCTGGCGCTCCGCTGACAAGAAATTTGCCTGCCTTCCAAGCTGGCTGAATTAACTGTCCTGCACTGAATTCTGATGTTTACTCTCATGGGAGAACTAGACAGATATGCACATGGATCAGCAACAACGGAAAAAGGGGAGGTCTAGGGGTACTGTGCCCTTAGAACAGTGGGCTTTTCTATGGTTTTGCTCACTTTTCCTCACTGTTTCAGACCTTTTTAGGTTTATTCTTTATTTATACCAAATTTGGACAAGGCTCCTTGAAGACAGGTTGTGGCCATTTTGGATTCATGCACTGTTCTTCTTTGGGGCATATAGCACCTCTGGTTGAACCTAGGAGGCTATGGGTGGTTTCATTGTGCTTCTTCTGAGTTGCACTATCTAGCAACACTATCCCCCCGGGGGTTGCCATTTTTTGGAGAGCCATGTCACCATTTTAAAGGGAGATTACTACATTTCCCAGAAACCCTTTCTTCACAGGTTTTTTTTTTGGCATGGGAAGAGGTGGTCTTAGGTTAATCCTCTTCCTTTTTACATTCTGCATGCTTCACTGATGCAGGTCTCTCCCTCCTGCTTGCCAATTTAACCCCTTGCTGTCAAATTATGCATTCCTTTAAGTACTTTTCAACTTGTGACACATGGGCAAGACCAAGGCTAAGGATTCTGGGGCCCACCTAACTCCTTTAACCCATTGCTGCTCACCAGACTTGGCTTTCTATTGCATCATTCTGCTGATGATTTAGACTTGTCTCTTTCCCTGTGGCATTAATATGAGTATGACTGTAGTCCCTTGGCAGAGGGGTTTATTTGAGCAGTCCAGGAGATGCTTCTTGTCTCAGAGACCCTGGATTCCACTTCCTCTTCTCCTGATATTTTTAAGAGATGCAAGAGGAAGCTCCCATTTTTCCTCCTCACCATTCCTTGGACCATGTTCTACTGGAGGAATGATAGATGCCTGACTGAAGTATTTTTCCTTAATCATCACATTTATAATCTGTTTCCCTTTTCTTCTGAGAAAAAAAAAAAAAAGAAAAAATATACCCACGCACTCACCTAGTAAACATAACCAAGACCTATTAGTCTGTCACAGTCTGCTTACAGGGTGCTGCAGGGAAATAAATTACTAGGCACAAATGTCTGAGGCCTTTGCGCAGTGGGCTACCCCTCCTCCGGGTTGATCCCCTGATTTTATATATCACCATAAATAGAGTATTGCCACAGGTGAATGCTGCTCACCTTAATGATGAGGCAGATACATGTCTGGACTGTTTTCTGAATTTTATGGCCTCAGGTACTACATTACGATCTATCTTTGCCATTGCCTGGGTAATTAGGGCCATGGCTATCTGGGGTGATCAACTCTAGGAAGCCATCCAAGGGGATACTGTTACAGATGATTGGATGGAGTTGTTTTACAAGGTCCTTGATGCTAATTCTGATCTTTCTGAAGCATCCTTTGATGCTACTACGTCTGTGGCCGTGCATTGACTCCGTGACTTAAGATCTGGTCAGCTGACCCGTCTTCTTAGTTTTCTTGGTTTCTCTTATTTTTTAGGCAAACAATTTTTTTGGCTCTGTCCTAGAGAAGGTCATCAGCTATGCCATTGGGGGCAAGAGTACCATGTTGCTCCAAGTGACTCCTCAGCGTAACTTCTTTCCATGAAAGATGCATGTTTTTTGTTACCCTCACCAGTTTGGTTACATGCCTAGGGACACCTCTTTCCTTGGTCCGTCCTACCCCAAAACCTAAGTGAGCTTGAGCAGGTAATCATAAAACTGACAAGTACACCTCTGCATGTCATTCAGGGAACTGGTCTGTCTCTGCCCATAGGATGCTGCCTACATTGTTTCCCACATGTGGGTCCTTTCTATGACGAACCAGTATTTTTTTTCAGGGAATTTCATAAGGATATTGTATAGACTTCAGATCCATCCCCCCTCACCTTTTTTCTTGTTCATCAAGGCCATCTATTCTTAGATTTTGTTTTCTACCTGTTAGACATGCAGATGTTGATCCCTGTTGCTTGTCATGAAAGATTCACTGGATTGTATTCAACTCTCTTCTTGGATCCCAAAAAAGACGGCACATGTCATCTTACTCTGTATTTAAAATGCCTCGACTATTTAGTGCTGGCCTCATGGTTCCGGATCGTCTTTGTGCTCCATCATTGCGGTTATGAGTCCAGGGGAGTTTATAGCCTCCTTATATTTGAACAATGCTTATCTACACATCCTGACACATCTGGATAATCAGATTTTTCTGTGGTTTTTGTTCCAGTTCACTGTCCTACCTTTTGGTCTAACATCTGCTCCAAGGGGCTTCACAGTTGTCATGTCCACCTTGGCGGCTCATATCCGCACTCAGGCGATCTCTTTGACTCCCTACTTAGATGGCCTTTTACTAAAGCCTCCTTTAGAGGTAATCTTGCACTCTCAAGATCAGGAGTGCATCTGCATACTGGAGCAGCATGGTTGGGTACTCAGTTTCAATACATTTTCTCTAGTTCCATCCCTGGCCCTTCATTTTCTCAGCAGGAGAGTTGATACCCTCCAAGGAAGGGTCTTCTTCCAGATGACATGATTCAGTCTTTCTCTTTTCAGATGTCTCAGGCAATGGCCATGTGCAAAGCTGTAGGAGACCATGAAGATACTAGGTTACCTGGTCTCTGCTCTGGAGTCAGTGCCATTTGCTGTATTGTATACACAGGAATTATAACTAGACATTCTCAGGAATTTGTCTAGACATCTGTGTCATCTGTCTCGCATCATGCCACTCACTCCTCTATGGGATTTGAATGTGGTGTTAGACTCACTTCAGAAGCCTCCTTTTGAATCTCTTTCTTTGAGTTTTCTGCATTTCTTGATGCTCAAGACAGCTTTTCTTCTGGCTGGTGTGTCTGTTCAGTAGGTATCTGTCATGGTTTGTTCTTTAAACCTCTCTTTCTGGTGTTTCACAAGAACCGGGTGGTTTTGCAAACTCCGATGGGTTTTCTGTACAAGGTTGTTACAGATTATCATATAAAACAGAACATGTTTCTTCCTATATTTCTGTCCCTCTCCCAACAGGCAGGAGCAGAAACTTAATCGGTTGAATGTGGTCAGGTGCTTGAAGTACTATGTTCAGCACTTGAGCCTTTTCAGAAACCTCTTTTGCTTCTAGTCATTACCATATGTTACTGTAGCTTTCTGGATTAAGGCAAAAATTTGCCAGGTGTATTTGCTCGGGAAGAAACCTTTCTCCTTTCAAGTTCTGGTGTATTCCACCAGTTTGGTGGGTGCATCTCAGGCCTACAAGAATCAGGCCACTGCTGAAGTTATGTAAGACAGCAACATGGTCATCTTTACACAGCTTTATTAAACACTACTGTGTAAATGTGCTGACTTCAGCTGCATAAAGTTTTGGCCAAAAGGTCTGACAGGCTGTGGTGCCTGTATAGTTGTCCTCCATCATTTTCTGAAAACAGAACTCTGCTAGTACCTTCTTTGATTTTCTAAATTTGATGTCCTTTGACATCCGAGATTTGTATTATACCAGTTTAGTCCCGTGGCTACTGATCTGTGTTGGAGGGTTTTTTTTCTCTTTTTCCCACCCTGGAATCTTGGTGGATAACTTTGGTATATCCCCATGGTTCATGTGATCCATGTTGTCGACAGAGAAAAGAGTATTAGTGTACTTATTGTTATATTCTTTTCTTTTAATTCATGGGTAACTCAGGAGTCCCCCATGGAAAAAAAAAAAACACAATTTTAAACTGTGATAACTGAATATATGCATCTCTCAGCAGTGGGAGTACCCTTGTTTTACTCAACAGGAAAAATGCTGCAATATAAATATATCTAAATTCAGATTGTAGCACACATATGACAAACACACAGGTCTAGCAGATATACAAGCAGCTCAAAAAACACCCCCGACAGGGTGCAATAAAGAAACAAAAGTACACAAAATAATAACACATATCCCATTGATACAATTATAATATGCTGCTAATATATAGCATATATGTTATCGTTTGGTAGAGATTATGTAGAATATTCATCAGTATGTTCATCAGGCTTGTACTGTGTGGACATTGGATTGGGGGATATTAATATACAGACCAACATTATATTTATTTGTATTATATGTCCAGTTATATTAATTGGATAACTTATTATGGAATATATAGGATATGTATAAATAAGGTAATTTACCAGATCCGTGTTACTATTATGTAGGAAGATCTATTTGGAGGATTTTTATTGTAGTTTTCTAATTGAGGATAAGCATATAGGGGTAATGTTTTATGTATGTTATTTCCAGTTTGTACATTTGTTTTAGGTTTAAGGTATAGATAGGAGGAATTATTCCATCATTTTTTATTCCCTAAAGAAGCAAGTATATGCTTCAAAACACATTGGAGAGAAATATACAAAGAATAGATTTATATACAAGATTTTCGATTAGTATGTGGAGAATATACTGGGAACCATGATTAGAATGGAGATGACGTGTATGCTTGACATATTTTACTTCCATGTCTGACCCATGAGTAGCATGAACATTGATTTATTAGTATGCTTGATGAATAAGTGGGTTGCTGATCATATGTGGTGTTAGGTTTATTTTATGTGTGTTTGTTTATGAAGTGTTTAGTCAGTTATAATTCCTTATATGAGGACACTTACCATTAGTATCTTGTGATGTACATTATTTTTTTTTTTACGCTCTCGGCTGGAGTAACAGTGGGGTCAGTGTTGTGGCTGTTGGGACATTAATTTCCTATTATCACTTGGACACAGTGTTTATGCACTTGGATCAGGTCTACACATCAGGGTTTCCCAGGTGAGAGTATTGTTCACCTGTGTGGACATAGTGTACATTTGGTCGATTAGGTCTGTCCGATATTTCACAATACAGCAGCCATATTTTCTTCCTCCTTTAGAGAGTATCATGCGAGTTATTTAAGATTCTGGGGTGGGTGATTTTTTTTTAATACCCTTGTTGTAGTATCCTGTCCATTATTAAAGGGATAGTAATACTTAAAATGTAAAAAAATATATGTTATAGGGTTTATCCCCCTGAGTAGAACAAGAGTGCTCCCACTGCTGAAAGGTGTTTCATTCAAAAGTTATTAATTTTCAAAGTTGAATTTTTTAGGTGCAGTATCACAGTGGCCTGAAATTGTACAGTGGCGCTGTTGCTACACCATCCTATGGTGATTTATGGTCCTGGGACCAGAGCTGTCCATAGGATCGTGTAGCAACAGCGCCACTGTACAATTTCAGGCCGCTGTGATATTGCACCTAAAAAATTCAACTTTGAAAATTAATAACTTTTGAATGAAACACCTTTCAGCAATGGGAGCACTCTTGTTCTACTCAGGGGGATAAACCGTACAACATAATTTTTTTTTACATTTTAAGTATTACTATCCCATTAAACTAGTGTGTGTATAGTTTAACAGTGAAGTGATCTGATTGTTGTCTTGCCTTATACAAAATACCATTTCTCTTCTAGTATCAGTCTGCCTCAATCACAGCTCACATCAGGGTCCCTGTCTCTGTCACCTATCAGTCAAACTCTTTTTAACTTTTTTTTAAATTTATTAACTGTCCCTATCGCCGCCGACAAACCCCCCCCCCCAAAAAAAAAACACCCCATGTGCGACAGCTTTTTCCACCAGGATCGCGTAACAGAGAGAACAGCCAGCTGGAAAGAACTTTGATCATAGCTGCCTGTGTCTTCCCAGTCAGTCTCACAATAATTTTGGGTGCTGGAATAAATCTTCTTTGCTCCCCAACACGGAGAACAGCTGGAAGGAACTTGGATCACAGCTGCATGTTTATTCTCATTCAGTCAAGTCAAGGTATTGGGGTAAATTTCCTTTCCTCCCTTCACCCCCCTCCCCCAGACTCCTCTAACACTGAGAACAGCTGTCAGAACGGAACTTGGATCACAGCTGCTTGTCTCAGTGAACCAAGATTTTTTGAGCATTTTGGGTAAACTCCTTTCTCCCTTCCTACTCACCCAGAGTTGCTCAGACTCTTGTATCACATACAACAAATTGCTTGCCCACATGAATCTGTAATGTATACTCCAACTATGCTTTACTTACCTATCCTTGTGGCAAGGTCAGTATCTGGGTGTCCAAATATCTGGACCCTAATGTAGCAGGATAGCAGTGCTGGGGAGCGTAGTTTGGCATAGTTGAAGGTGGCATCTATCCCTTGCTGTGGCCAAAGCTGGATAAAGGTGCTGGCCTCAAAGCCAGATGTATGATCCTGTTTGAGCCAGGATCCTGACCTTGATGGGAGCAGATGCACACCGGTGTTGGACTCAAAGGACCCAGTGAGGACCCCAGATGCCGACATTCTAAGCTCACACTCAACAGAAAATGTTCCTCCCAAGATAGCCGGTTGAGACTGCTTAAGGTTCAACTGTAGGGCAGTAGGGACTATCCCTTTAAATGTAGCAGGCTGGTACTACTTAAAGGGATAGTAATATGTCGTTTTATCTTTATTTTATTTTGTAGGCATTAAAAAAACATGAAGAATGATATAAGTCTTATCTCTCAAACTTTTATGGTTTGAGAGATATTCACAAGCAAAGTTTCTCCTCACTGACCAAAACGGTCAAGTCTGCCATCTAGCTGTCAGATTTGGAATCCGGTCCACAGATCAACAGGTGGCTCTTTAGCAGAGCCGAGATCACAAACTATAAAAATAATATTTTAATTGGAAGGGTCTAAAAAGTGTGTTTGCAAACCAGGTACACTTTGTGACTATTCAAATGAAGCAGTTCTTCTTATATCTCTCATCTTGGCTCGGCTGTAGAGCCACAGCCGGTCTGCAGACCGGATTCCAGATCTGACAGCAAGATGGCAGACTTGACAGTTTTTGGTCAGTGAGGGGAAACTTGGCTTGTGAATATCTCTCAAACCATATGTAGGAGAATACAATAATAGCATCTGCCGCCTTTTTTGGAGGAAACAGCTATACAGGTAAATACAGATAATATAGTGAGTACAGTAAATTCCTCCGAGGCCCTGAGGCCCAAAATATGAACTTACCTGACCGTGTGAATAGAATCGAGTAGAAGAATTATCAAAACAAGCTGAGATCACTGGGTGCATATATGGTATAAGCGATAAGCAGAACCCGTAGTCAGTAAACTTAATATAGGGAGTAACCAACCAGGAGGACAATCCAAAAAACACAAGCCAAGGTCGAAAATACAATCAAACTTGGGGCAAGCTACAAATAAACTCAAATAATTTTGCCAAGAGCTTATAGGGGCCTAAGGCTATAAACCCCATCTGACCAATAGGATACCAGAAGGAGGAAGAAGTAGATGCAAGGGGAGACAGAGCAACTTAGGTACAAATGGAAAAACCAGACAGAGACAGGCTAGAAGGGTGAACAGGATAATCCTGACATCTAACTAGTTTAGAATTGTGGTGCTTTCTGTCTTGCTACAAAATACAGAATTAACATGATGAGTGATCTTGATACCCTTTTTATTCTATCCCTGTTGAAAAGAAGGGAAATTTACCTTGTGTTGGGGAAATTTATTCTTACCATAATTTCAATGCAGTGAGTCAGGCAGAAAAAGTCGAAAACCTGCATTTTTTTTTGCAAAAAATGTAACTAAACAGGATGTACCTTTTTATGTTTCGCTTATGAGGCGAAAAATTTAACCCGTCTCTAGTCAGGACTACAGGGTGACATCTGGTGGCACGAATAGTGGCCCTGTATATTATTACCATGAATATGAAAGCTACACATGACCCACATTCAAATAGAATCTTCTTTTATACTTCCTGAATAGAGTCTGGCTAATCCTCCACAACTGTTTGATATAAACTCTATGTTTCAGATTGTTTATGTACATTGGCATAGACACAATGCAAAAATATTGAGTTGCTAAATAAACATTTGAATAAATGTTGCACCTGACATTTTCACATGGGAATCACATCTAGATGAACAGTTTTAGAAGTCTAGATTTTATTATGAGACAAATTGTTTTCATCTCATCTCGTGGGAAGGGAACGGAGAAGCAGAGTTCACCATAATAGATACTATCATAAACTTTACGGTTAATATACAAAAACCATTTGTGTAGTGTAAAATGTTTTTAAAACTATAGAATGTTAGCTCATAGTATGTTCTTATGCTTAAATAGGAATTGTACCCTAGGAATAAGCAGCTTTTAATTTGTTTAATAGAAAAAATCTACTTGGGTAGTTGTTCTTCATGCAACAGACTAGTATGACTGTTTATATATAGATTGCATTTAATCTGCAGGTGCCTGTATATAATGGTGCACACTTTCTCACACAGTGGGTTTCTGTAGTCCTGAATGGTTTTATATGCCAATTGTGTCTATCAGATTCTAAACTGAAACTGAAACTGACTGGCAGCGGACTACAACCCAATGCAATAAAGTGTATAGATATACCTGACTGCTGTATGAAGGACATTTACCTAGTTAAGTAACACATGTAAACAGATTAAGAATGACTTATTCCTGGAAGAAAGTTTCTCCATAACTGTTATTCCAAGCTATACAGAAATGTTCCTAGATATCACTAGAAACACAAAATTGTATTATTTTGGGCAATCTGTTTATTTTCTATATGCCCTAGGAGGAAAAAATAATTATCTTTTTTAAGCATTGAACCCATTAACTTTAAAGAAGCCTGCAATATGTTCCATTTAGAGAGTGTGCTTTTGTATTACTTTACAGCACTGTAGACCGTTCTAACTAAACGTAGTTATACAAACCCTCATAGGCGTGCACAGCCAATTGCATTAGGGTGTGCACCCAAAAGCACAAACACACACGCGCACACGTGTGTGTGTATATATATGTGTATATATATATATGTGTGTGTGTGTGTGTGTGTAAGTGGTCTGGTTGGTTGCCTATAGTGTCCCTTAGGCTTTAATATTGTTTAAAATAGATAATAATAAATTATAAAACACTTTAATCTGATATACATAAGCAAACATATAAATATAAATTATCAACAAACAGAAGTAAACAAACCAGAAAAGCCATTACACTAATAAAAAAAAAATGTTCACAAAATCATCCATAGTTAAGACCACTACAGACAGTGCTGCCAGTGCCTCCTCTCTGTGCCTCAGCTGCCTCTGTCTGCAGTCTGCGCACAGTAACTAAGTTGTGAAGTTGCGGGTGTCTGTCTCACAGCCGAGTCAGTGCCAGTGCCTGCAGCCTCCTCACCCGCTGTTCGCTCCCTGACACCTTCCCCTAACGTAACAAGCGCTGAAAGGAAGTGACATCACTTCCTCTCAGTACCGCAACGAAGGAGGGAAGGCTCATGCAGGCTTTTGCAGAGTTTGAGCCCGAGTGCTTGTCCCGCCCCCCTTGGTCTCCCCGAGCAAAGCAGTCAGCAGCACATAGCCGTGGCAAGCGGCTAAGGTATAAAGCCGGTGCCGCAGCCGCATTAATGCGGAAACGGCCATTTAACTTCTGAAAAGCCGGTGCGCACTGGGACAATTAGGGTGTGCCTAGGCACACCCGGCACACCCTGTACGCACGCCTATGCAAACCCTATTGCAGAAAAATTGCATAGTTTTGGATAATAGAAAACAAAACAATTAACACAGTTGTCAGATTTCAAAACATAGGAAATAATTTGCTTGAAATACTACTTCTTTTTACACACAAAAGAGAGATGAACACATTTATTTGCCCGTTTACTATTTCATACATGTTTGCTAGGTGTGTAATCCTGAATATATCTGGAGAAAGTCAGCAACATTGCCAATTCCTTCTTACTTGCTTTGATCCTGCCGTTTCCTCTGCAAAAAGCAATACTTTTCAAATCTCATTTACACTCATAAATCCAATCCCCATCCTTGAATCCCTCATGCATCCTCTGTGTGACTCTTTCACGTTCTATTCTTCGACAAGACCGACCATTTCTTTTTTAATCCAAGGTGAATTCTATCTGGGAAAATATTCCACGCTCTTCCCCACTCCTGTCCACTCCAGTTTTCCTTTTTCCTCCTCCCATTACGCAGTTATTTTCCTCGGTCCTACTCCCCATGGTATTACATTTTTTTTACTCCTTATTTGCATCTGCTAATTTTCCAGATGCCTACAAAAATGCCATAATAACACTTATCCTCAAGAACAGGGCCCTTGAGAATACCTCCCACTCTCCCTCGACCTGTTGCTTTCCTGCCCTCTGCATTTATGCTTCTTGAACGTCTAGTCCACTCCTGTCTGCTTTGTTTAAGTAATACAAGCAACCTACTAAACCCATTACTGTTTAGTTTTCACAGTGTTTACAGTACTGGAACTATTTTTTCTTCAAAGAAAAAACATCCAGCTCTGTATGTATTTCCTTACACAGCTTAGTGTTACCAGCAAAGATTGAGACACTACTTTCAATACCCACTTCTAGAGTCTTAATAAACAAGTTAAAAAGCATTGGGCCCAGGACTGAACCCTGTAGCACACCACTTACAACTTTAGACCAACTTAAAAATGTTCAGTTTACAACTGTCTGCCATCTGTCATTTAACCAGCTCTCTATGCATGCACATATATAACCAGTTATGTACAATAGATTAGTGGTAGAAAGGAAAATGGTGACTTCATTTGATGCAGTGGATTTCTCTAGTTGTTGCAATAATATTAGTTTGGGTAAAGTCATGTTTGAAAAAAATGTAAAATTGAAAAATTGTAGTAGGTTTAGTTTTGTGCTTGTGACCCCCCCCCTTCAAGTATGTCAGCTTGCTCCATTTTTCTCATAATAGCAGTAGCTAATGAATACAGTATATAAATTTCATAGTATTCAAAGATTTCAGTACATTTGAATGCGTTGCTCAACTCTCTGTCACCGAAAGGGTTAAATGACATATTAACACACTCATCAACAAATGTTTTTTTACCTAGTTAATTTTTAGGTATATTATACTAGAGGTTCCATTTACACTATTCATTCTAATCTACATTATAAAGAACAAGGCTTTTACTAATAACACAAAAGATTGAACAGGCTCAATTTTTTATACGTGTTCCTAATAACCCACCAGCAAATTTTGCAATTTAATACAAAAAAAGCTCACATATACCTACTGCTGACACTGTTTGACCCAACAGTTTCAAAAGAGTCAATAGTCAACAGTTTCGAAACTCCTGGGTGTTATGTCCATGTAGGGAATATGACCATTGCTATAGCAGATCACGGGATACAAGGGCCGCCCATTACACATGGTAATCTTAACCCTTTAAGAGTCAGTGCTATATGCAATGAGTTGCACACCTCTCTGTGACTGCTTCAGGTTTACAAAAATACTGCCAGCATCATGTCCACCTCCACGGACATGACATTCAGGGCTGATTGAAGATGTTATCACTGGAACAAATGTGGCAAAATTCACAGAGACCATTAGACCATTTCTGGCCATAGGAAGGTATAGGAAGGTAATTGGGGGTTATTATTTGCAAGTGTCACTTCTCTGTTAATAAGAGTAAGTAAAGTGGAAGAACCATGATCTATTTTGTTTTTTTAACCAATACTGCCTTACATGGGAACTTCATGATTTTGAGCCCCCAGAGAAGGCTTAAGTGCTTCAACAAGGCATATGTCAATGACACAATTAGCTTCATAAAGAAGGTGAGGCTTAATTGGGTAGGCAGGGCTTTTCAACATTGTGAGCTAAATAGGGCGGAACAGGGTGGGTAGGAAGAGAAGTGGGTAGAGTTTCACAGGAAGCTCACCACCTCTGTCCCAGGAAACCCAGTAACGGACACTAAAAAACAGAGTCTCAGGGGCAGATCCAGAGATTTTCCAGGTATTAATACTACTAGTAATTGTTTTTTTTCCAAATAAGTCCAAAGATAACTTTTTATATTCATTCCACTTGTGGGGACACGTCATTTATGCTCATACCCATCAAAGCTGTTTTCCTAGCTGCATAAAAAACTACTTAAAGGGGAACTATCACCCCTATACAAGTTGAACTAAAAAGTAACTTTATACAGCGACTAGCTGGAATACTCTCTGGCCAATGAGAGCGCTCCAGCTTACAAGGAGAAATCCTTCATCATTGGAGGAGGCTAGATCCAGACACTACATGTGAGGGGAGCAAAGGAAGATTGACAGACTGCGGTGCAGAGCTGTACCTGCAATCTGTCTGGAAGAAAGGCACAAGATCATCTTTAAACGTTTACTTTCCGCCAGTGAATTTTTTTTTAAAAATGACGCTAGTATTCCAGCTAGTCGCTCTATAAAATTACTTTTTTATAAAAACTTATATAGGGGTGATAGTTCCCCTTTAAAGGAAAAAAATATACATATATATATATATATATATATATATATATATATATACATATATATGTATGTATGTATGTGTGTGTATATATATATATATATATATATATATATATATATATATATATATATATATATATAAAAGAATAAGCCTCATTGCATAATTTATGGTACCTCACACACAGAACATAATTTATGTCTCCTAAGGAAACAAACACACATTGAACAGAATGCCTCATTACATAATTTATGTCTTATTAGGAGACACAACTCCTATTGGGATTTTACTTTTCCCATTGGGTGATTCAATGGGGGCATGATTATCATACAGGGAGTTGGCCCGCCCCCTCCAGCCTGCCCACCACTATCCAAATGACAAAAAAATATATAGCTGCCACTTGCTCCTGAAGTAGGAAATATCAATAACTTCTCCCGGTCCACACACACTCTCACTCAGGATCATGACCCCACAAACAAACTGTTTCACCTCCCACAGATAATTGTAACCCTCCATGCACTCTGTTTCAGTACGAGGGTGTAATGTTTCCATAAAATACAAACACTCAGGGATAAACTTAATAGCAACCCTTTTATTTAACCCTTTGAGTGCCAGAGGGGTACACAATGCGTTGCGTACCCCCTGGCACTCAAAGGGTTAATGCTTTTCATCTCTTCAGTAAACCTCACTGTCTGTTTTCAGCTGTCACTCCTCCACTTCCTGCTTCCTGATTCCCGCCCTTTCTCCTTAAAGGGAGAGAGATGCTTTGCAGGGAGGTAGTTACGGCAGATACAATGGATACTTTTAAGAGAAGATTAGATACATTTCTTTCAAAAGGGAACATACAGAGTTATAGTGTTTATCAGTAGGCTGATCAGGAAGGTCTGATAAAGACTAATTTAATTGGTAGCAGGAAAGCTATAAAATTCTCAGTTACTGAGGTATGAGGCGAAGGTTGAACTTGATGGACTTGTGTCTTTTTTCAACCTAATTTACTATGTTACTATATTACAGAGGGCAAGCCTCAAACGCCACTTTCTATTTGTTCCCTCAGCATATTGCTACGCTGCCTCAACTGAAGAGCCACCGTGTGTTATATTTCTATGTTACCTCAACTTAAGTAAGGAGGAGTTGCTTCTCCCATTGGGTGATTCATTGGGGGAGTGATTTAAATCATGCAGGGAGTTGGCCTGCCCCCACTATCCAGCCTGCCCACCACTATCCAAGTAACTGAAAAAACAAAATGGCTGCCACTCTCTCCTACACCACAGACACAAACACATTAGACAAAAAACACACACACACTCACACTGTCACACACACTCAATCACACACTCACAATAATTCAAACACACACACACTCTCTCACACACACACACACACTCTCACTCACACTCTCACACACTCTCACTCAATCACACACACACACATTCACTAACACACTCACGCAATCACTCACATGCAGTCACTCACTCTCGCACTCACACCCCAGGAGCCAGCACGATCCACCTTCCGCCATAGTCTCACTCACACCCCGGGAGCCAGCACGATCCATCTTCTACCATAGTATGCACAATTACCACATGCATTTCAACTACATGAATGAATGCCACACACTCACACACTCACTCACACTCCGGGAGCCAGCACGATCCACCTTCCACCATAGTATGTGCAATTACCACATGCATTTCAACTATATGAATGAATGCCACAGTGGAGGCATAAGTACAAACACAAACTCATTACAATGACACACAAATCACCCCCTTAAGACTCACTTCTGTGTGTGTGTGTGTGTGTGTGTGTGTGTGTCTCTGTGTGTGAGTGTGTCTGTGTCTGCCTGTGTGTTCCTTACTGTATGTGTAGCATATCTGTATCACACTCAATGTGTCTGCATGTTGTGCATTGCATGTATGTGTGTATGACTGTGTCTCTCTTTATGCATCTCAGTGCATGTGTGTGTCTCTGTGTGTGTCTGTCTTGCATCCAGGGCCGGACTGGGAATAAAAACCAGCCCTGGAAAAAATTGCTGACCAGCCCCATAGCATTGCGTCATTATACCAGTCCCATAGCATAATGGCATTTTTTTTCTTTTTTATAAAAGGGGAAAACATGCATTTTAAAAGACATCTGAATGCCACCAGAACAATAGAGAATTATTTATATATATATATATATATATATATATATATACACATACACACACCATCTCTTGACTCTCGATTCCCCTCTTTTTCCTCTTTCTCCCACTCTTCATTCCCACCTTTTGCTTCGTTATCCCCCTCTTGACTCTTGAGCCCCCTCCTTTTGCCTTTTTCTCTCTCTTTTGATCCCCCTTTCACCCCTTCCTTGACTCTTGATCCCACCTTTTGCCTCGCTCCCCTTCTTGCCTCTTTCTCCCCCTCCTGACCCCCCCACTTCTTTTGCCTCTTGGTCCCTCCCTCCTTTTGCCTCTTGATTGCTCCTCTTTTCGCCTCATGACCCCCCCCTCCATTTGCCTCTTTTTTCCCACTCTTGACCCCCCTCTGCCTCTTTCACCTGGTCTTGATTCCCCCTCTTGTCAAGTTGCCTCTCTTTACCCCTCTTGGTTTTTCTTTCACCATTCTCCTCCTCTTGATCCCCCTTTTTGCCTTAATCCAGCCTTGACTCTTGTCTTCATCCCCCTTTTGCCTTTTTTTCTCCCCCTTTCCTGATCCCCCCCTTTTGCCTCTCTCCCCCTTTCCTGATCCCCCCCTTTTGCCTCTTTCTCCCCCTCTTGACCCCCCTCCTTTTGCCTTTTTCTCTCCTCCCCCCACTTTCCTCTCTTTTGATCTCCCCTTTGCCTCTTTCTCCCCCTCATTAACTCTTGATCCCCCTTTTGCATCTCTCTCTCCCCTTCTTGATTCCAACCTTTTGCCGCTTTCTCCCCTTCTGATCCCCCCTCCTTTTGCCTTTTGTCTCCCTTTTGCCTCCCTTTTCCCTTTCTGCCTCTTTTACCCGCTATTGATCCATCTTTTGCCTTTCTCCCCATCTTACCTCTGTCTCCGCAAACCACTGTTTAAGGTAGAAGCTGCCAGTCTACCCGGTGTGCAGACGCAGTGCTTTCCGCTCTGCGCCTGACGTCACTGGGTCTAAGCCCGGCCAGCCTTCACTCAGTAGACTGGCCGGCGGTTGCTCACATCTCACGATCTTTCCAATCATCCGCGGCCGCAAGGTAACAGGCGGCCGCGGATGATTGGAAAGATCGTTCAAACTTTTATTGAAGAAGCCCCGGCCGGCCCCTGGGAAGCCCAGTGCTGGCGGCCTACCGGGATTTTTCCCGGTATCCCGGTAGGCCAGTCCGGCCCTGCTTGCATCCGTGTGTGCATTAATTCCCTACATATCCTGATGGGCAGCGCCGTCCCACATTGCTAGTATATATATTTATTTATATGTCCAAATGTGAGTCACTCCAGCTGTCAAGGACTACAGATCCCATCATCCAGCCAATGGCTGTCCAGAGATGATAGGAACTGTAGTCCTCAGCAGCTGTAGGGCCTCTTTTATATCTGACTAATGGTTCTGTTGCAAACAAAAAGAAAAAAGATATACAGTATGGTATAAGGTCACAGACTGATATTTCAGCTGTGCTCTTACCCTGCTGCATAGAGACAAGTTCAGTACTGAACAGTTGCAGGGATGTATAAAAATAAATAAATATTATTTATTAGTGCCTTTTTAAAAAAAAAAACAAAAAAAACCCCATACCCACAATTAAACAACAAAGACAGGAACATCTGAGTTGTATATGTCCTCTGTGTGATAATGGTGCCACATAGAATATACAGTAATTTATTGATTTTAGCAGTCTATTAAATGTCAGTTTAGTTGTTGATGCCTATGGGTAAGATCAGCATTAACCCTTTATAGGCTATATTGCTCTTACACTAAGTGGCTAACTTATATTCATTTTTCTTCAATATAATGGCATCTAATATCTCCATTAGTCTTCACAACTCTACTCATAGAATGACCTCAATATGTATGGTAATTCTGATGTGATGTGTGATAGTACAGTATATATAACACTGTCAGACTGGAAACCTCTATTGCAGACGAAGAGCCTCAGTGTAGTAAGTTTATTTAAAGGCTATGGGTGGTGGGCTATTTGTATAGATGGATATGATCACTAGTCATCCGCTTTTGATCTTAAGCGTTATTATTGAAGGATATGTTTCATAATCCATAAGACTGAACCTATTGCCGCCTTTTCAATAGATGCCTCTTTACTTAATCTTTTCTCAAGGCTATCATGTATGGCAATTCAAAGCTTAAATAAGTGTTTAGTGTATCACATGCTTATTATTTTCACCGCTAACCACAAGCCAGTCATAGTGTGTCTTGGCTTATTACTACCAGTTATACTTGTGATTCAAATCCTGTAGTGCTCTTTTACACACGCTTATTGTTTTTAGTGTTAACAATAGTATCATCACTATGTGGTTTGGCTTAATGTTGCCGATTCCACTAGTGATTCAAGGCCAGAAGTTTTTCTAAATGTATCCATCAGCTATGGACGGACGGCGTTAAAGGAGCTTACTCGCACAATACCTGAGTTTCAGAATTTGCTACATAAAGCTAACCCTCGCGGCAAAGCCACGTTCTGTGCTGAATAACTATCACTGTAGTGAGTTTTGTTGTAGGAACGCAGAGGAATGGAAGCTGTTATATAGCCAAAATGTGTCAGATGGAGCTCTGTAGTCTTACCTAAACTAATCCTCGCGGTTAATCAACATTCTAGACTGACTGACTGCAACTAGTAATGTCGAACCAAGTATGTTGAAGGTATCCAAAGGGTTAAAACAAGAGAACCAATCAGGTTGGATATCTTCACATAAATAGATAAATAACAATATTAAATAATTTTGAGAACTTTACACTATAATAGGTATTGACACGCTACCTCACAGTAAAGAATTGATTAAGATAATCAATCCCGCATATTTATGCAAAAATATATATAATTTATTAAATCAATATACTATATATAAAGTGTAAACAGCAATGATATAAATGAGTGAGCAGCAATTACAATAGATATATAGTAACTCAAACCACAATTATCACCATTAGGATTACCATCAATTAAAGGGTTAACCACACATAGGTATATTCAGAGGTATTAGATAACAATAATTGCACTCAGCAGCATACAAAAGAATAATTGATCCTTATAATTAATAAAATACAGTTGGCAGCAGTGTATATGAATACCTTCTGCCACAGAAACTGTATAAACTATGCTAATTGGGGTTTAAGGTATATTGTCAGATGAGTCAACTTTAATATGAAGCCAGGTCCTCTGACAGTTTTCCTTGTACCTTATGCAGTAGTCAAATTTTAGAGAAACTAACTGGAATAAAAATCCCAGATAAAGATCACTATAATTTAATAATGCACTGATTTCAAATATTGTATACCTTCTGAATACAACATATAATTTGCATTTAATATAGTCAATAATAGATTATACCAAGAATATACTCAGAATCAATCTAATAATATATGTATAGACAGCATACTAAACGTCATGCAACATATATCATACACATGACCATAGCAATCCTATGTAAAACCTGTATGGTACTTTAAGGTTTAACCCACTTAGAAATATATGATGCCACACCCAAGATGGCTACTTATTTTGTTTAGTGAGATGTTAAAAAACTTTTCGCTGTACAAAAGTTTAGATCCAAAACAACACAAAGAAATCCAAGAAACACCTCAAAGTAAATAAACAAATAGCAGTTAAAGGGTTAATAAATTAATTCAAAGAATTCCCCAGATCAAATATTAGCTATTATAACATTTCTAGAAACACAAAATATTATTCTATAAATACCAAGAATTATATTAACTAATATATAAAACAAGCTATTTATATATCTACTGCTATAAACTATTTTATTCTTATCTGGCAAAATATGACAATTTACCAATAAATAAATAAATTCTGCTTAATTCCAGAATTACTATAGCTAATATAGCTTATTATAATTAATCCCAAATGGTTGGCCAGTCCAATTAAGACAAATTATAAGAAAAATTAGGTTTCTTCAAATATAGAAAAAATGTGTATTTGATTATGAATTTTGCAGAATTTAAATAAGGAAAGAAATATAGTTACCAGTCCAATAAGTGTGGATTTCTTAGGATTTCTTTAGCAGGCAATCAGTTATATTTCAGGAAAACATAGCATGAATTGAAGAGCCAGGAACCAAGAGGAAAGACCCCTTCTCTCTCTACACTTGCATATTTATAATATGAAATTCCTCTTATCAAAATCTGCTCTGATTGGTTAAAGAGCCATCTCATTATGCAATAACATCAGAATAAATTATGGAAAAATGCCAAAGCACTAGAAATAACACATGTAATCTATAGATGGTGCCATTACTCTACATTAAAATTCACACCTAAAATGATACTGGTCTGGGTTCTGACAAAAATTTGGAATGTGAACCTTAACGCTACGTCACATACATATGTCACCCTACTAGACTTTTCCATAGGGGAGTATGTCTCTGTTTTAGACTTTTGAGATTTTCTTATAAGATACTAATACTGCTTGAGACTGTGGTTGTCTGCAATCCTATATCAATCACCATTAAAGTCTCCCAAATATTTTCACCCCTACATTGAGGAAGAGAGGCTCATTGTCTCTGTTACATGAGGTAATTTAAACACATTTTAAAACACAGATTTTTAGAGAATTTGGTTTAAAAGAAAAATTAACCATTTCCTCCCCATCATGGCAATGTCTCTGACAGTAATAACTGTATGTTACAGCAATAATTGTTGGAAATACATTATGTGGTACCGCCCAATGCATTTCGCCACATCCGTGGCTTCGTCAGGGGATTGTCACCATTCTCTTCCAGAGAAAAGTAGATTGTGCCAGATTGTCCATTAGGAGTAGTAGGCAGTTGACTAATAGGCTACATTTTGGGGGCACCTTAGCTGGCTAGCTGTTGCCGCATCATTCTGACAGAGGGATTCACCTAAAACTCGAGGGTGAATGCAGGGTGAATAGACTTAAGGCTTCTGGCCCCTCCCATACCACAAGTCATTATATTGACAAGTACAAAATGGGGGTTATGCACTATGGCGTGATATAGAAGTGATAACGCAAGGATAACTTGTCCAGTGATATCACTTCTCCAGTTTGTATGCTATTCTATAGAGCCTATGTCCTAAGATCACTGGAGAAATCGTCTCCACTTTATCACCTCTTTATCACACCTTAGTGCATAACCCCCAGTGAATGTTAGAGCTTGCATACATAGATGCAGCAGCTGAAAATTGTTACTTTTCCTGTGTAAATTACCCATTCATATCTGGTCTATCGACATTCATTTGAAATTAATCTTGGGCCAAGGCTTAAAAATTATGCAACACCTGCTCAAACTACACGTTAAACCACATAGAAAAATGGGTGATTAAAACGGCAATGTAATGCAGAAAACAAATACATAAATAAAATTAGATTGTTTGCCATCCATTGGGGATGTTACAGTTTGATCAAATAACCCATATTAACTTTGAATATAATTGCTTTTTACAGTCCACCACAGGTCTTCCTCCTTCAAAAAGACAACTGATAGTAAATAAACCAAAACTGTCACGGAAGAAGCCTTGATATTGGGATTTAGTCATGCTTTACTGAGTATTATTCAGTTCCTTATAGTTGCGAAAGGCATAGAGATAGGAAGTGAAAGTCAGCAATTGTGCTTCATGCTTTATCCCTTGAAGGTGTTTTGAGATTGTGTATTCTAAGAAAATGTTGAAAGGATATGTTTAGTCCATTTATTTTGTTAAAGGAGAAGTACATTTTTTTAAATTAAAGGGATAGTAATGTTTCATAATAAAAGCAGCTCTAATTAATCATTATAGTATTTGGGCCTTGGAGAGTGTTATTTTAATTCTGTCAGAGTTGTAGTTCAAGAGTAATTGGATGATGAAGTAACCCCCTCCCTCCCCTTCTACTGATGTAACCCTGCTCAGCTTAGATCAGCAGGGAGTTTCCAGGTATATTGCAGAGAGGGCAATCTTCAATTAAGGGAAAAAGCTGAAAACCCTGTCAAGGGGGGCAGGGTTTTCATTGTTCTCACAGTAAGAATATTGACCCTTGATGTGAGCTGTCTGGTCTATGGACTGGATTCCACATCTGAGGAGTGGGGGCTTACATTAGGTAAAAGGGGCGGGAGGGGGAAACTTTATCATTCAATTACTCTTGAACCACAACGCTCACAGTAATGAAATAACACTCTCTATGGCTCAAATGTTATGAAGATTATTTGTAGCTGCTGTTTTTGTGAAACATTGCTATCACTGTAAAAGCCACTCCTGTGAGATACTTCATTCAATACCAGTTGTCAAGAGGGCATATCATATTTCCAAATCCACCCTTAATTGGGAGCTTCCTTCCTGAAATGATTTGTATGATTATTCCTCCTAATAAATGTATGCCACCTCTCTGATGGAAGCTGTAAGGCCATAGTAACCTACGAAGGTTGAGACAGGAGATTTTTGGTACATGTTGTTAATTAAGTCTGAGCCCAAAGTACAGCTGATATTAGAGTCCCCAACTACTAAATCAAGTATATTTAAAACCATTAGCCTGTTTCCATAGCAAAAAAACAGATTGAATATATGCATTTAATGAAAGTAAATGCTGTGTACATTCAGTTCCACATGAATTATTCACTCTGCAGGAGAGCTTGAGTCATAGACTAAGGGCCATATGTTCAAAGAAGTAGTGAAATAACTTTTGTCGTTGGGGTTATTAATATTTTCAGAGAATGTCGGTTGTGATTGGAAATATGTTGTTCGCCCTGACTGAAATTGTCATTTGTAAAGACAAAAAATGACTTAACTAACGACAAAAATGTCTTAGCTAAAGACAAAAATTCTCACATCAGAACTGCACATTCCCTCCACTTTTTTTTCTTCACGTACAAATTTTGTCTTTTGCAAGACGTTTTTTTGTCGTTAGTTACGACAAATTTTCTTTTCCTCTATATGACACTGGAGAATAGTTTAGCCACGCCCTTGCCCCACCCCTTTGACCGGCAATTCTGGAGTTGTGTCGTACACAACGGACATTACTAGTTTTTTGTCGTATACGGTATAGAAAATATGTCATTCATGCATACAATTACTTATTTTTGGAGTTTGTACAACATTTTTTTGTCCTTATTTCTTTGAACATATGGCCCTAAGGCTCTCCTTAGAAATTGATAGGCGCAGCAACACTTGGTTACCGTAATAGGAAAACTGAATTTTAATGTAAAAATAACCAATTTCAGCTGTAATGCCACTTGTCTGAAATCTTTCAGCAGTGGGGACACCCTTTTTTCTTTACTCAGTAGTAAATCCATATGACGTAGTATGAAAAACCCAATAACAGTGGAAGTCAGTTGCTGAAACTTCAGCTCTTAGCATCTGCAATTCCTATCTTTCCTAACCAACCACAGGCGGAAATGTCGCTAAATGTTTATAGATATCCTTAAGTCACTTTGAGACAATTTTACAGACTCTTTATTACGCCACGCTTATAAATCTCTCCCATTGACTTTAGTGTTATTGTAGTTAATTAGGTTGGAGTTTTAATAGACATTTTGAATAAAATAGTTTCAACAGTGTCATAGTTGTTGCTGTGTTATCAGCCTGATAAACAGCATTTTGCTTTGTTTCACATTCACTTAACATTCTTACAGCATATAGATAGAATCATCCTATATAATAATTCGCAGTCATGCTCAGTAGAGACTGCCCGCTCTGCTGCTGATACAGAGCTGGGTGCGCCAAAGGAGCATCCAGCTCTGTATCAGCCATGGCGCTGGCAGTCTCTACTGCGCGTGACTGCCCCACGACCGGGTGGCAGTGGCACTATGATCCGTGTAACGGGCTGTTCAACTAGTATAGGAATAAAGAAACACACAGGGAAGAAAGTTTCTTTTATTAAAGAAAAAAGGAGGGAGGTGCTCATAGGGTTAATACTGCATTTTATATTAGAGCGAAATCTATAAAAATGTACTCACATATTACGGTGGCCACTTTTCATTATGTAATGGCTTCTCAAGCATGTGGGGAATCTTGCGCTGCCCTCCACGCAGATCTATTTAAAACAGCAGCTCTCCTTATCACTACCTTCAAAAAAGAAGGAAAGCCAGCAAGAAACACGAAAAAACACCACGGGGTACATTTTTTGGAATAAATACAAACAATTTCCAAATATAGATGAAATATCTCTTTGTTACTCACAATTTATATCAAACCATTTGATGGACTACAACTGGTCAAAGGCAACATGGGTTAATTCCTGCCCCTGTACAGGCACTCCGGGCTTCACCACAGGTAGTCTGAAATACAGAGCGATCCGTAGACTGGAAACTGGAAACACAGGTGGATGAGTGATTCATACAGAATCTAGTCTAGGTGGGACAGTGTCAGAAGTCGAGTAATGGATACTCATTAAAGGGGATCTATCACCCCTATACAAGTCAGTCTTATTACTTGGATTATATAGTGAATATGTGTACTACTGTACTTATTTCATATTGTAAATTGCTATTTGGCTGAAAATAAAGAAATAAATACTGCACTGCACCCTGCTTCCGGACAGACTGCGGTTACCAGCTCTGTATCCGCAGTTTGTCACTCTGCCTCTGCTCCCCTCCCTCGATCAGCCTCCTCCGATGACTGAGGCTTTCTGCCTGTAAGCTGCAGCGCTCTTATTGACCATGGACCGCCCCAGTTTACAGGCAGAAAGCTTCCATCATCGGAGGAGGCTGGATCGAGGGAGGGGAGCAGAGTAAGGTTGCCACGTAACATTGGACAGAAGCCATTTTTTACAGGCCTGCCGGTAAAATACCGGCTGGGTGGCAACCCTAGAGCAGAGGCAGAGAGACAGACTGCAGTACAGAGCTTGTAACCGCAGTCTGTCTGGAAGCAGGGTGCAGGGCAATATTTATTTCTTCAATTTCGGCCAAATAGCGATTTACAAAACAAAATGAATACAGTAGTACACATATTCACTATATAATCTTAACTATTAAGACTAACTTGTATAGGGGTGATAGATCCCCTTTAAGACCAAAATAAACATGCCCAAAGTGTGTATGGTTACCTAGTAACAAAATATACACCTATATATAATACCTATATATAATAAAAATCAAGAAATGACAAAGCATAAGTACACCCATTCACTGTAACATTGAATCTCAAAAATACCTTTAGGACTTTCAGTTGCACGTGGCATTTGTCTGATATGTAGTTCATCATAACTTAATAAACTTGTCTGGTTTTATCTATAATTGTGATGGCCTATTTCAGGCAGCGACCGTCAATATTATGTTTAATCTCCTATTGCTGGCTGTTGTATCAAGCAAAAATAAGTATGCTTGCCCTGTCTGTTTGAGCCGCCATTTCCTGTTTGTCACTGTCACAATACATTCTACTTTCCTGACAGGCACTGCTGGAAACATATCACTTGGTCATCTATTTCGGCTAAAGAAAAGCTTGTCAAGCACCAAAAAACTGATGTAGCATATCAAAAAGAAACTTTAGGGCATTGCAGACTTGGCATTTATTTCATTTTGTAAAGCAGAAAATAATCTTTATATGGTGTAAATCCTTTTTGCATTGCAAAAATAAGTGATGAGATACATTTCACTAAACATCTTTTTTTTTCCAGCTTTATTAAAACATAGCATTTTACAAATTAACTTTACATAGTGTAGTCTCTTATACCAGAGTTGGGCAACTTCAGGCCTTCCAGCTGTTGAAGACCGCAGTTCCCGTGATCTTTGGTCACTCATTGAATGGCTGAGGATGAAGGGAGTGGGTGGTCCTCCACAGCTTAAAGGAATACTAATACTTCAAAATTACTATCCCTTATATTGAAGCCCTTTAAAAACGGAATTAAATGCCACCAGTGGCATCTCTTAAACCTTTATGGTTTGCGAGATAGCCGCTTTTAAACTTCACTCTCCCCTGCCTCTCCCCTGACGTCATCATTCTTGCTGCAGCAGGGAAATCCAGTCCTGGGACCGGCGGAGGCTTTTCAGCAGAGCCGAGATCTCGTTATGGAAGACAAGATCCTTCACTAAAATGGTCTTCTACGTTTCTTCTATAACGAGATCTGGCTCTGCTGAAGAGTCTCTGCTTGATTCAATGAACGGATTCCCCTGCTGCAGCAAGAACTCTGATGTCAGGGGAGAGGCAGGGGAGAGCGAAGTTTAAAAGCAGCTATCTCACATCCATAAAGGTTTGAGAGATGCTGCTGGTGGCATTTAATTTAGTTATACAAGGGCTTCAATATAAGGGATAGTAATTTTGAAGTATTACTATCCCTTTAATGTCCTCAAGTTGAGCCCTGTCGTATACAGATATTACAGTAATATATTAAAACTATTTCAACACATTAAGTTACAGAGGGGTGTGCAACATATTGCAGAGGAATAGTTAACACTTGGAGTGCCAGAAGTCTCAATGAGCAACCACTGTGTGAACAATGTGCACCACACCCAATGGGCCAGAGCAGAATATACATATATGTGTTCTTATATAGCGCTATTAATTTGAATTCATCGCTGTACACAGAATGTTTCAGGTACACCGGCTAGCTAGACACACCTTTGTGGTGACCAGTGGATGAAGAGGCAACTTAATCAACATTCATTTTATGGCAAACCCCTAATATTTGAGATTTGAAATATACAGACATACAAGACTACTTTCAAAAATGTCTCTTAAGTTAAATTATAGGCAATATGCATACAATTCAAACATAAAATGTATTTCAGAGACCATTATTTTAAACATAGGCTCCACATTGCCAAGGTCAAAATATATGTGGAATGATCGAAAGCATTAATGGAGCCAAGTAAATTCCTTCAAAATTGCAAAATGTATAAAAAAAAAAATAGCTGAACACAGGGCACACTATTCAATACATTTATGTGGTTTATATTTACATAAAATGCATATTAGGAAGCAAATAATATAAACACAGTTGTATCAAACTTCCGTTACTGTGACGGCCCCCGCGGCAGGCACCAGCCCCTGTAGCGTTAGAGGGGCGCCTACCAGTTCATTTACACCGGACCGGCCTCAGAGGACCACCGTACAGACCTGGGCCGTTTGCCACTGGATCTAGCTGCACCACCCAGAGGAGGAGTGGTCAACTGGATTGGAAGACCTCCAGGTGCAGTCAGCCCAATGGACACAGCCTCCTCCTGGCAGGCACTCGCCCCTTTGCCTAGGTAAAATGACACCGCCTTTAACAAGGCACTTTTGGCTACACGGGCCTGGTGTCATCTATCCCCAACCCTCCCAATAACAGAGCCTAAACATCTGCTTTAGGGGTATGGAAGACACCTCTAAGTTTATTGAAATGGAATACCAGGCCTTTCACAGCCTTCATTTAACTTGTGGTGACTTGAATATAACAAAACATCATAATACACAGAAGACAAGACATACAACAAACATAACATGGTATAACAATTTTAGGGTGTAGGATGGGGGAGTGTAATGAAAGCAATGGAGAGAAACTGAAGGTCCCAGAATGCAACACTGACATATTTGCATACAGCAATGCTGCAATGTAGGTCACCAACCAATAGATGGCAGAGCATAGTACAATGCTGCAATACAAGGTTCAACCAATAGATGGCAGTGCATAGCACAATGCTGCAATGCAAGGTTCAACTAATAGATGGCAGTGCATAGCACAATGCTGCAGTGCAAGGTTCAACCAATAGATGGCAGTGCGTAGTACTATGCTGCAATGCAAGGTCCAGCCAATAGATGGCAGTGCATAGTACAATGCTGCAATGCAAGGTTCAACCAATAGATGGCGAGGTTGAGCGCAAAGGACTTGAGATAGGAAAAGTCCATAACAGATGTGTTGCTGGAATGTCCATGTAATCCCACAGTCCTCATATATCACAGGGACATTAAAGTTGAACCTCCTGTTTCTTCACAGTTATCAGCTGTGTTATTACTGTTGTGGGAATTTATGTGGAATCATCTACTGTTTTACAGGTTATCATTTTGGATGGGCAAAAAGTAAAATTTTTGGTATAAGAAATGGAAATGTGCTGCTTTTTTCGGAGAAAATTCTTGTGCCTATAAACCAACTCAAATTTTTGCCTTTTCATTAACACCAAGAAATTTCCAGCATGAATTTTTGCTGGTTCTCATGGTGGGTAGATCCAGTTTGTTGAGTTTTGACTATACCATTGTAGTGGAAAAAAGGCTGGTGGTCAGAATATGTGGTTCTATGGCTACCGGTGCAGTGGGACAAGGTTAGGAGGTCCATATGTGTGTTTCTATGACCACCATGGGACACAGCATGCGTGTGGTTTTATGGCTACCAGTGCAATAGGACAAGGATATGTGTGGTTCTGTGGCTACTGTGGGACAAGGCTGGTGGTCAGCAAAATAGTCTTGTGCAAAGTGAGGTCCTCCAGCTGCTAACACACTACAAAACCTATCATTCAGGAACTTGTGGCAGCAGTCGTAGAGCCATATGTTACCCATCCTGGCTACCAGACTATTGGACAAGGCCGTATGAACAGTATATGTGGTTCTGTTGCTACCATGGGACAAGGCTGGGAGGTCATTGTGGTTCTATGGCTGCTATGGGACAAGGCAGAGGGGGGTTAATATGTGTGGTTCTATGGATGCCAGTGCAGTGGAACAAGGCTGGAGGTCAATATTTGTGTGGTTCTTTGATTACTTTGGCACAAAGCTGGGGGGCAGTATGTGTGGTTTTATGGCTACTAGTGCAGTGGGACAAGGCTGTAGGTCAGTATTTGTGTGATTCTTTGATTACTTTGACACAAAGCTGGGGGTCAGTATGTGTGGCTTTATGGCTGCTAGTGCAGGGGACAAGGCTGGAGGTCAGTATGTGTGTGGTTCTTTGATTACTTTGGCACAAAGCTGAGGATCAGTATGTTTGGTTTTATGACTGCTAGTGCAGTGGGAGAAGACTGAGGTTTGTAGAGGAAAAAAATGGAAACACTGCAGTTTTTCACAGGATTTCCTGTAGAAGGCAAAAGGTGAAATTGTTCTCACTTTTCTCTTTTTATCACTATTGGTATAGTGAAAGCTTTCAATAAACAAGTAGTCAAGAAAGGGGAGACAGTGTATAAGCCAAAATGTAGAATATTTAGCAATTTCTACTGATAAAACATATTACTAACACTTACAAAAAAAGTAAAATCAACATATGCCCATCAACCCACTGGATGGTACAAATCAGCTTTAATTTAGTTTACTGTATATGCTATTTATTAGATTATGCAACACTGATAAACTAGGTAGGTTGTAGTGCTAGGAAGATCCAGAGCAATTCTAGAGGAAAAGTTGGTCTTTGGTTTTACTGCATGCTAGACTGATATACAGCATATTGTTTTGCAGTGCATTTTAGACATCGCTGCCAATCATGGGGTAAAAATTCCCATTTGAAGGGGAACTATCACCTCAATTAAAGTTCTTGTTTTCTTAATGTTACATCTGAGTAAATCTTCAATCTGTTTTTATTTATTTTTATTTCATGCAGTATAGCCAGAGATATAAGCTGTTGAAATTAAGCCTGTGATGTCCGTTCAGGACAGGCTGCACTACCATTCTGCCCCGCAGCCTGTCAATCTTCATCTCTTCCCCTCCCCAGTTGTTCCCTGTTATCACCTCCTCCTCTGACAAAGGAATCCTGCGTGTGAGCTGGAGCGATCTCATTGTCCTGAACTGACATCACGGGCTTAATTTCAGTAGCTTATATCTCTTGCTATACTGCATGAAATAAAATAAGAAATGCACTGAAGATTTACTCAGATGGAACATTAAGATAAGACCTTTAATCGAGATGACAGTTCCCCCTTAAATCAGGGCAGCATTTTGAAACTGTTTATTTTATGGACTATGGTATGGTTGGTTTGCCTTTTCTAAGGACTGCTCCAGAATTCCTCCAGTTCATCTTACTACATCAGTCTCAGTATACCTCTCCCTCTGTAGGAGGTCTGCAAATAGGGGGGCTTCATGGATCGCTGGACTCTTTCATTGTGCCAATAGCAATCATAAAATTAATGATCTTACATATGGAGGGACACATTTTTTGGCATCACAGTCATCATATTTTTACCTTTGTGACACCGGCGCTGTATTTATCAAGTGCCACTGAGTACTTTGCAAGGAAATCGTGGGACCTGTGGTTCTGGTCCAACAAGTGATCAATCTGGAACCGGATACATGGCTGTGGTCCCTTTAGAAAGTTGACTGATCCTTCATTCTTTTGCCATTCACATATATGCAGTAGTTGAGAGATATGGTAAATTGGTACCAAATGATAATCTATCAAAAGCAAGCACTGAACTTGGCTACATTTAAGCAGGGTTTCAGCCCAAACACCATGTTACTTGTCAATGTGCCACCACAATGATACACAATAATCTGCCATTTAATATTTTCTTAGCAAGGGTGAACAGAGAGAGCGGATTTGAAATTGTCCACAATACCCCCTGCAGATATGAAAGATAAACTCATTGGTAGTATCCCACTGTTTTTTTCTGTCCTGCTGTTATTGGACTAAAGTTTCAATCATCCTCTTCATCTAGATTACCTTCCAACTGTTCTTTAAAGGGATAGTAATACTTAAGATGTAAAAAAAAATATATGTTATAGGGTTTATGTCCCCGAATAAAACAAGAGTACTCCCACTGCTGAGAGATATTTTATGAAAAGATTATAACAGCTCAAACTTGAATTTTTTAAGTACAATATCACATTGGCCTGAAAATTTACAGTGGCGCTGTTGCTACACCGTCCTATGGAGATTTATGGTCTACGGACCAGAGCAGTCCATAGGATGGTTTAGCAGCAGCAGCGCCACTATAAATATTCAGGCCACTGTGATATTGCACCTAAACAATTCAAGTTTGAGCTATTATAGTTTTTTAATAAAATATCTCTCAAAATTGGGAGTACCCTTGTTTTACTCAGAGGGGTAAACCCTACAACATATATTTTTTTTACATTTTAAACATTACTATCTCTTTAACTACAAGTCTTGTGGGCCAGCTGACAATGCAGGGAGTCGTAATGTAACTAAAGATGCAGTAGGTCCATATGTTGCCTAGTCCTGGTCTATGCTCAGACAGCTGCAATAGGAATGTGTATGCAGAGTATCAAAATACTGATTCTAAGAACTGTTATTTTACTCTCATTTAATTTTTTGGAAACAGATGTCTAGAAATATTTGGTGTGCTACTGCTTAGATTATAGTGTTGAACATAAAATGAACTTTAATAACAGTGTTTTCTTTTCTTTTTTTCTTATTATTTCAGGTCATCCAAATCCCACCCCGGGCCAGTTGTGCACATCAGTGATAATCCAATGGATGAAGGCAAGGTATGTATAAACTTAGTTTGTGTCATGTTTTTGTTATGTTCTATTACTGGTAAAGTAAAGTGTTATGTAGTCATTATGTCACAGATAATAATTGAATATTGATATCTTTTAGCACATGTTTTGAGTTATAAACACAGCAAATCTTGTTTGTGAAGTGGTCATTCACATAAGTGGGTGGATAAGCATCTCTTAGTGATGAGATATGATTGCATATGCCTTTAGACACATAGACATTAGACATAAAAGGATGTGCAGTGCATTGCACATGCCTCTGGTCCTTAAACAGGACCTTAAGGACCGGCAAAGCTTTTTTTTTTTTTTTTCTTTTTTTTTTTATCCAATTCAGGGCTCCCGAGCGGCATGCCCTGAATTTCATGACGTGCCAGGACCATCACTGGTCCTTAAGTGCCAGACAACTGTGACGGTCCTAGCACGGCATTTGACATTAAGGAATTCAGAAGGACAATTTTGGAGCAAACCAATTGCACCACAGGGAACAAATAAAAATGTCCCGAATCCCCATTAAACGGTTAGTAATGTATACTTTAAAGTATTTGGTCGCGTCTTCTTTATATTAAAATGAAGAGATTGTGCTATATTTAAGTGCTTACTTTCGTGTAGTTTAAAAGTTATGCAAAGATAAAGATCTACCACCCACCTGTTTCCTGCACGTCACTGCTTCATCTCTCTCTGGTCCGGACGGCTGCAGGGAGGGACAAACTTCAAGCAAAGGGAAATCCTGCCCCCCTTTGTCAAGGGGGGCAGGATTTCCTTTATACTGAATTACTGAAGTTTGTACTTCGTACGACACAAATAGAAAATTCATGGGAGGCAGCCAGAAAGGGGAGGGCTGGGAATCTTTATCTTTGCATAACTTTTGAACTACACAACAGTAAGCACTTAAAAGGATAGTAATGTTTCACAAAAACAGCAGCTCCAATGAATCTTCATAGTATTTGAGCCATAGAGAATGTTATTTCAATACTGTCAGAGTTGTAGTTCAAGAGTAATTGAATGATAAAGTAGCCGCCTCCCACCCCTTTTACCCAGTGTAACACTGCTCACCTCAGATGTGTAATCTGGTCCTGGGACCAGAAAGCTCACAGCAAGGGACAATCTTCTTACTGTGAGCATGAGGAAAACCCTGCCCCCCTTGACAGGTTTTTCAGGTTCTCCCCTTATGTTAATTGAAGATTGTCTCTCTCTGCGATCCACCTGGACAGTCTTGTTGCTCTGAGGTGAGAAGTGTTACATTACTAAAAGGGGCGGGAGGGGGATACTTTATCTTTCAATTACTCTTGAACTACAATGCTGACAGTACTGAAATAACACTCTTCATGGCCCAAATACTATGAAGATTACTTGGAGATGCTTTTATTATGAGACATTACTATCCCTTTAAATATGGTGCAATCTCTTATTTTTAATATAAAGAATACGCGACCAAATACCTTTAAGTAGACATTAACTTTAACTGAAATTGATTCCAACTCCATGAATGCTAGAAAGGTCTCCAACATAAGCCTAATTTAAATTAATGGACATTTCCATTTGTACCCTATGGTGCAGTAGGTTTACTTTAGTTTCTGAATGTGGTCCTCAATCTTCTACTATTTACTATTAATGTATTCATCATTGCAATAATTAACATCTCTTCTTGGAATTATATATTTTTTAAACTCTCTAAATATTATAGCAATACTTAATACTTTTGTTGTCATCTTTTGCCAAATACCTGAATGTTCCATAGAGGACAATAACAGCAGCTCCCCATGGCCTCAAACAAATTTAGACTCCCCCATGAAAAACTGGAAAAATACTCATAAAGTTATGCATTTGCATACCTCATACAAAATATGACGCTTATTAAAGTACAATATATGATCCATTGGTGTCAAAATACTGTACTTCTGCATAAAATCTTGAATTATGGATGTGTGGGATATGAATATATGAAAGGAATCACCAGAAAATGTCCACATAAGAAAAGTTGGTTCCACATACTCTTAATTTTACATAATTCCACAAAATCTGGTTCCACAGTAACCATGCGGTAATCTCCAGGTACCCAACATTTTACAATTCTGTTGCATGACATTTAAAGGAGCAGTAAGCTTTTGTTTTATGAAAACCTATATGTAATAGAGCTACTCCTGCTGGTTAAATCAAGCGTACTCTCACTGCTGTCAGTTGTTTTATTCAAATGTTATAACAGTTCAAATAGTCAGAAAGTACATTTACTGTGTGTTTACTTCCTGGTAGTTCTAACTGACAGGAAGTGACTTGGCAGTTTCTATCATACATTCTATGGCAAACTTCGTCACTGACTTTCTTCTCCATTTGAATGTAACAGAATAACTAATTAGAATTTGACCACTAAATGGTACCGCTAATGCAAAAGAAAAACAAGTTTAAACTGTAATAACTCTGGAAATATGGAATACCCTTATTTAGCTCAACAGGAAAAGCCCTACAATATATATTTTTTTCATAAACAAGTTTACTGCACCTTTAAATGTAACTGATATCAATCAGTTACAATACTACATTTAAAGGAACTGTAATGTCCCATAAAAACGTTTTATATTTTTGTAGAGCAGAAGAAAATAAGAAGAATGGTACAAACCCTATCTCTCAAACTATGTGTTGAGAGATATTTGCACTGAAAGTTCACCCCTCTCTCTCCTTCTCCTGACGTCAGCGTCTAGCTGACAGTAGGAGATTCCGGTCTGGGGACCAGCCGGTGGCTCTGCACCAGAGCCGAAATTGCGGTATTGCAAAAGAATTACTTCATTGGAAATGTTTACAAAGTGTGCTTGCAAACCAGACATCAGGAGAAAGGGAAAGAGGGGCGAACTTTCACTGCAAATATCTCTCAAACCATAGCGGTTTGAGAGATAGGGTTTGCACCATTCTTCTTATTTTCTTCTGCTCTATAAAAGTATAAAAAGTTTTTATGGGACATTACTGTCCCTTTAATCAGTTATTTAAGTTATTGTTCTCTCTTCCCTGTGTTTGGCATAATCCCTTTCTTCTTTGAAGGGGATGACCAGTGATACAGCCCAGAGATAATCTGACTGATACAGTTCCTTGTGTGTCAGTGCTGGAAATGAGTCCTGAGTGGTAGCTACAGTACTCACGCACAGGGAAGTGTCTCAGTTGGAAGATCCACAGATATGGTTGCCATGGTAAAAGAGAGGGAAGGGGGATAATAAAACTTAAATAACTGGCTAAATATTGTATTTTAAGAGTGTGACTGAGATCAATTACAATCTTAAATGGTAAGCAATAGAATTTAAAGATGTTGGGCATACCGTAAAATCTCTGTGTAACAGGCCATAGGCCGTTACTGGGACTGTGGACGTGAACTGTGGACTGGTGGGACTATCGGTTATCCGACCTTATGTCGAATAGGGGATTTTTATGCTACGGTGGTTCGACTGTCGTACACCAGCCTTGGGACACCTATTGCCAACGCTCGGTCGAGGGATCCCGGGATGGCGGAAATGCTCAACCCGCTGTCGGATGACCTCAACATCCATCGACGGGATTGGGCAAACCAGGAGTGTGTGACCTACAGATTGGTCAAGCAAAAGGTGGGATTCTTCGAACTACCAATAGCAGCCCTGGGGCCATTGTCTTTGTTCAGTTAATGTGTATTGGGACTTCTTGTGAACTGTGCCCCCCCCCCATGTGTTTCATGCTCCATCCTAGTCAGAGTGAGTTCTGGAAATAGAACAGTCGGGTTACACCTGATATGGTCGCTCCCGTGCCCATTGGTCCCTACGTTAGCTCCAGCCCTTAGTGTATTTGGCCCATCCCAGTTCATTGGTTAAAATGTGTATAAAAGACCGTGTTTTCTGGTTAATAAAGTGTGTTAGTGTGGAGTAAGCAGTCTCCATGTCTACTTCTTGCCTGGATGGTCTAAAGAGTCCACTTTGACTCCCATCCGCCAAAGGCATTCAAACGAATTCACTCTTAGCCTCCAGAAGCATCCGACATCGACCCGCTCCTTCCTCGACCTTCGATCCACGCTGCCTGATCTGACTTCCAGCCGTAGACGCCTGGCCAGTGCGACCCGCTCAACTCGGTTTCAAGACTCAGAGATGACTGCCGCGGAGTTAGTTGACTCAGCTGTCTCCCCGTTCGACTGGGACGTTCGAGCCTTCAGTTTCACTGTTCGACCGAGGCATACAACGATTTTTCCCAGCCGGCCTCTGCAGAGAGAATCCGGGGACGACGGCCCAGGACCTACCAGCGTCTTGGGTTTCCATTATACTCGGGTATAATACGCACCTGTGTATAATATGCAGGTGTACATTATACCCAAGATTTTAGGGGAAAACAAGAGTGCCTATGTTTAATACGCGCCCTTGTTTTCCCCTGTCCACGAAAAAAAAAAAATCACAATTGCCACTGCTTCCCCGCTTACCCATATCTTCCTCCTCTGTGCCTTTTAGTCCAAATGCGTCAGCCTGACAGGGTCCCAGCGGGCAGCATGCTTGCATCTGCAGCCCGCTTCCAGCATGGCCCTGTCAGGACCTCTTACTTGTAGCCCCCGGTAACGTTCCTCGCAGGGCAATACCATAGATACAATGAGCATATGTGTATTATATGTAAGATTTTTACTGAGTTATTGCTGTCTTTTTAAAAGAGCAGTAACTGTTTTTTTTTTTTTAATGAAAACATGTGTTCTAGGGCTTTTCCTGATAAGTAAATCAAGTTTCATTCAAAATGTATTATGGTTCAAATTTGTCTTTTTTATTCTACAATGAACCTCAGTTTTCAATTGTTTCTTTTTCTGTTTCTATAGGCTTACTATAGAAGAACCATACTCTTTCACTCAAGCTGTAGTCCATTATAACAATAAAATATATATGCCCTTTGGTCACTAGTTACCACTGATCCTTATAGCTTTCAATTTGATGCTAGGAAAAAAGTAAGTTTGAATGAAAATGTGCCATCAGTAGGACTACTTTTATTTTACTCAGCACTATAATGTATTATTTTTCATTAAAAAGTGTATTTGTTAAAAGAAAAAAGTGGGAGACAACATAGTGCTAAATGTATGCACATCTATTAATAAAAGACAACTGGATACTTTCAGGCATATATCAAGAGGACATGTTGATTCATATCAGTCCCTCTGCTGGAGTAGAGTGGTATAGACTAGCTGTCTCCTCTCATGATCTTCATCCGTTATCTCATGCCATTTATCACCTCAGGCACTCAACTTGGGAAACAGAAAGACAATCTTGCTACTTTAGTGTGATTTGCTTCGAAGTAAACCTGTATAAAGGTTGTATTACCACTTACAATACCTGAATACACTTTCATTTTTCAAGCTGATGTTTTGGCACAAAACCTTAAACATTTTTAACCAAACTGCCTCTCTTAGCATTGTCTGTTGTCTACTAAAATGGGGTATATGGACCCCACATTACAGTTTTTAGTATCCTCCTAACCTAGGATGGGAGTAAAGTAGAGGGAGAGAACTAAGGATGCCACTTGGGGCAATTAAAGTTATTATGGGGTCACTAGACAACATATTATTTTTTAATCTTCATTCATGATTGTGCATGTGAGTAGAGAAGGAGAGCATATATGGATCCCTCCCAATATGGCATTTCTTCCTCACCAGTCATGAGGTCAGAAGTAGAGGAAAGGATGCTTTGGTCAACCCTACTTCAGTAATGTAACCCTCTAAGGTTCCCGAGATTCTTTTGTAACCTCTCCTCCTTTATTACTGCTTGGGGGGAGGGGGGGATAGGCGGATCATTAGATGGATGGGATTGTTAAAGATCTATTTTAAAAGCTTCAGACATTATTTTTGCCGGTGTGCCCAAAACACAATGCTTCACAATTCATTGTAGTGTCTCTCAAACATTAAAGACTTAATACTAGATATGATGTATTTTACCTATTGATGTAACCAGGCTCACTAAACAAATCACAAACATGTGTATGATAAGTAACACAAAGGGGTAATATGACATTGCGGAATAAGAGTATGTATGAATGTTGCATACTGTAGGCAACACTGGGTAATGTATGCATGTTATAATATAACATTGTGTGTAGTTTTCAGGAAATGAAATATAGCATCAAATATTTTTAGTGTTTTTATTTTAAATGTGTTGTAGATTCTCGAATCATTTTTGTCCTTTTATTTTTGCTTAATTATTATATTTTAGTGATCTTGAATTCCTGTTGGAATATATTTTTTCTTTGAAAGGAGTATGTTAGCAGAGGAGTAACTAGAAGCCACCGGGCCCTGGTGCAAGAATTGCCATGGGCCCCCCCTGACCACATTGGCCCTTTCATCCACATTGCCCCTTCCACAATGCCCCCTTCATCTCCACATTGCCCCTTCCACAATGCCCCCTTCATCTCCACAATGCCCCCCTTCATCTCCACATTGCCCCTTCCACAATGGCCCCACTTAATCTCCACAATGCCCCTTCCACAATGGCCTCTTCATCTCCACAATGCCCCTTCCACAATGCCCCCTTCATCTCCACATTGCCCCTTCCACAATGCCCCCTTCATCTCCACAATGCCCCCCTTCATCTCCACATTGCCCCTTCCACAATGCCCCCACTTCATCTCCACAATGCCCCTTCCACAATGGCCTCTTCATCTCCACAATGCCCCTTCCACAATGCCCCCTTCATCTCCACAATACCCCTTCCACAATGCCACCATCTTCACATTGCCCCTTCATCTCCACATTTCCCCTTTATCTCCACATTGTCCCTACCTCCAGTCCCTGGTGGTCTAGTGGCGTGTCTTAACAGATCTGTGCCTCCTTCGGCACAGATCTCTAGAGCTGAAGCTCCCGTGCACCGCTCTAGTAATGCAGAGGCTGGGAGATGATGTAATCTCCCAGCGCTCTGTATTACTAGAGCGGCGCACCGAATGGGAGATCAGCTGAGCGACTGCTGCGGGCGAGGGGGTTGCAGTGGGCGGCCGGGCCCCTGGAGTGACGGGCCTGGTCGCAGGTGCGACCGCTGCAACCACTATTGTTACGCCACTGTATGTTAGTGTTTCATTTTAATTTCTTTCCAAAGTACTATATCAATGTGATGCTTTGTGGAAGCACTGTTTTAAGGGGCAATGCATTTTAAATGAATAAACATTATTTTCTTGTCCCTGATAATGTTAAGTGGCCTCATAAACAGATGTTCAGTTAGGGTTTGCTAGCTAAATCATTATCTGAACTTCTTCTGGGCCTCTAAATTCAACTTGTCTCCTCTTTCTACTGTCCTCTCCTTCCTTTAAACCCCCACCTTTGATCAGAATCTGTCTTATATAAAATTAAATTTGAAGGAACAACTTGAGCTAAGGGGGGATTGGGCAGGATTTGAGCAGCAGATATCGCCGGATAAGGCATGGGTGAAAAGTCACATTTATGTTGATTTTTTATGTGGAAATTCTTGCACATAGAAAATGCATAAAATGACTGCCTTTTTGCTTTTGCTCCTGCTTATTAATTTCTTTCTATAACTCTGTTGTTTTCCACCTAAGCGTTCTACTTCAATACTATAAAAACTTGGAACTTATCTCTTAGTTGACAGAGGGAAACTGTGGTGAAAGCAGAGAGAGTGAGCTAGAGCCTAAAAAAACTAGTTTGGAGTAGTTGTAGCATTACCGTCAGTACATCTGTATTTCTACTGTTTTTTAGAATAACTTTACTACCATTAACATGTCCATACAACTGTACTCCTCTTCCATAACTACTGCCTCAAACATTTTTGTGAGACATAATGATATTACTTTTGATTTTTAGATTAAAATACACAACAGAACCAGTAGCATGTAGAGTGATTTTTTGTCTGTCTGAAATAATGTATGATGTATGTCAGTCATCTGTTTGAAATAATGTATGATGTATGTCAGTAATCTGTTACAGCTCAGGTGTAGGATCCCCTCTGTGTCACCTATCAGTCTTTTTTTTTTTTTTTTGCTTTACAAACTGGCCCCCATTGGTCACTGTCAGTGTCCTGTTTATCATCAAATATCATACTTGCAACTGCAAGCAACTTCAGATCCCCCTCTTTGCCTGCCTCTAACCTAGTAGCTAGTGTCAACATTTCAGCAGCTTTCTCTCTCTATCTTTTACCATTCAGTTTGTCTTGTCTTGAATGTGTGATATATTATGTCTGCCAATATAGTACTTGTATATGACTGTTACTTATCAGTCAAAAAGGGTTTATGTATTTATGTGTTTGTTTATTTTTAACTCTCATTTCTCCCACCACCCCGCATCCCACCTGTCTAGAGAACAAATAGCTACAACCAATATCAACTCCAGCTCCCTTTCTTTGCCTCTAGCATCAAAAATTCAACTGTTCTCTCTCTCCAGCACCGACTGTAAACTGACACCCTATTTTATACTTCAGCATTGGGGGAAAGGTGGAAAACCGTGTGTGTTTGTGCAAATCTGTGTGTGTGTGTTTGTGGAGGGTATTACATTCTAATCATTGACATCAATTCATTAAAAAAAGTGGAAAAACAGAATTTTACTTGGGAATTCCCTCAGAAAGTGGGAGATTAAATTTATTGCATCATTCTCTTTTGAGGTCAAACTTTTCGCCTATCTCTACACCAGAGCAGAAGAAATTGAGAGAAAATACTTGTTAATGTTGTTTTTTTTTTTCTTTTTCTTTTACATGAATCAGAAGTTTGAGGACAACAGGACAAAATAGTAATACATATCTCACTTATTTATTCCCCTTAACATTTTGCTATATTTATCTCAGTTTTGTCATAGGAGAAACAGATTAAAAACACTTTCAATACTATACACCAATAGCTTGCTGTATGTGACTCTGAGTCCACAGCAGCTGGAGGGCCTCAGGTTGTCCACCCCTAAGGGTTTAGGGCAGTGTTTATCAAACAGTGTGCTGTGGACACCAGCTAAGGTGACCCATTTTTTCCATGAAGATTTAAACAACTTTTTTTTAAGTTTCTGATGTATATTTATGGAAATTATTATACAAAATATGCTCCTTGTTGTGACTATGAGAACTATGAATACATGTTTCCCTTAAAGGGATAGTAATGTTTCATAATAAAAGCAGCTCTAATTAATCCTAATAGTATTTAGACTTTGGAGAGTGTTATTTCAATTCTGTCAGAGTTGTAGTTCAAGAGTAATTCAATGACAAAGTATCCCCCTCCTGCCCCTTTTACTGATGTAACACTGTTCAGCCAGATCAGAAAGGAGGTGCCCAGGTAGACAATCTTCAATTAAGATAAGGGGAAAACCTGAAAAACGTGTCAAGGGGGGCAGGGCTTTCATTGTTCTCATAGGAAGAAGATTGTCCCCTTCTGTTATCTGTATGGTTTATGGACTGGATTCCACATCTGAGAAGAGATGGCTTACACTAGGTAAAAGGTGCGGGGGGGGGGGAACTTTGCTTGTGAATATCTTTCAAACAATAAGGGTTTGAGAGATAAGACATATCGTTCTTCATGTTTTTTTAATGCCTACAAAATAAAATAAAGCTAAAACTAAGTATTACTATCCCTTTAAGACATTACCTATAAAATGTGAGGGATGCCCTTAAAATTCAAGATTGACTTTTAGGGATGGCTTGAGTGAAAAAAGATAGCCAAGCACTTGTTTACGGCAAATCCTAAGCAATCATATAACCTCTATTCAGCTATGGATTTTGTATGACAGTCTTGCAATATTTTGGACCTTGTGAGAATTATTGAAGGTGATAAAAATATACTGAAATAAAAACACAGACTATTATATAAATCGATCCTCAGATAAAAGAGAAAACTTACATTACTGTACTCAAGGCTGTATTTAAATTGGGTTTATAATGTTTTAACTGATAGATTCCCTTTAAGCAATCAAAGGTAGTTATCTTCGTTTGAATTGTGAGTTTGTACTTAACATGTGGATTTTGGTCCATTTTTGCTATAATGTTTGAATTGATCTCCACATGTGGTTAAGTGTTTTATTTTGATATGCCACAGAATAAGCTATTTTCTTGAGTGCTGGCATTCGTAGTTAATAGCAACGCAAATGGTAATTTCCCATCACAAATGAAAAAAGTAAAACCTTATACTGTGTAATTTTTTTATTGTTGCTATGCACACGCTTGTTTGGGGATAATTTACCATTATTCTTGTTACTTATTTGTGTCTTTCCTATGCTGTTTTGGCCAAAAATAAGCAATGTATTCCTAAGTGTAACCCTAATAAAACTGACTAGTTCTTTGTGTGCATTTCTAAGTGTGCTTCAAAATGGCAAATATGATTGTTAACCCTTTGAGTGACAGAGGTGTATGCAACGCATTGCTTTGCAATGCGCTGTGTACCCCTCTACCACTCAAAGGATTAACTGGCTTTTGTGCTTCATGTAAGTAGGTACTGTTGCGCATATTATGCCTGCCAAGGTTACCTGATTGTACCATGATGAAATGGAAGGTCAATAGTGATTCCCCTCTTATGAGAGCATAAAACTGACCCCTTGAGCTGGTATTCTGGACTAAACTAAGTGGCTTGTGGCTCAGAGCTAAAGGCTTCTGGTTGGTTGCACAGGAGCATAGACTGCTTGCAGCCCCTTCACTAGCAGTCTGCGGGGACTCAAGGCATGTTAGTGAAGTAAAATGTTTCAGTCTTGCAGTTCACTTTTATTACAGGATCTACCAGAGAACACATGCTTATCTTTTCCTAAAGTATCTTAAATATTAGTCCCTTCACTTTAAGGTCTTAGCTAATTTCTGCTGTCAGCAGTTCTCCTGCTAGTGTATGTAGTTAAGGGGCCTAGTTTTTACAAAAATATTCTCTGTTAACCCCTTAAAGACCGAGAAAACCTGAGGTGGATTTCAACCATTGTTCAACCATATTTTCTCTTTAATTCCTTTTGTACACCCACACAAATTATATACTGTTTTTTTAAGTACAAGTAGGACTTTCTTTTGATACAACAGTTATATGAATACCTCTTCGTTTAACTTGATTAAAATAGAAAAAAATAGCAAAAAAATAAAAAAACAAACAACACTTTGCTTACATTTTCCTGTAAGGATTTGCATGCCATAAGTTCATTACAAAAAAATACCCCTAATATATATTCATTTGCTTCTCCTGAATATAAGAGTACCCCATATGCCTAGTATTTTAATCCCTTTCTCATATTTACAAGGTAAATATTACAAGATGGACGCCATTATTTCCAACCTGTAATTTTTCAACAATTGGCATGTGAGCATCATAGCTTAGTTGACGGTGCCAGAACCAAAAATGTCCCACAAAGGTATATGTTTCTGAAAAGTAGACAACATAAGGTAAATAATGAGGAGAGTTCTGGCGTTTTTTATGCAGCTATTTATCCAGAAATATTTTTAAAAATTGTGGTAATATTTGCAGTTTTCACACTTACATTTCAATATTACTGTTGATATCAAGCACGGGGTAGTTGAAAATTGAAAACACTGCATTGGTTAGTGTTCAGCTCCTTCTTCTGAGTACGGCAATATCCCATATGCATATGTTTCTCAAGGTTTGTGGAAGCTACAGGGCCCAAATTGGACCATGCACGTGTCCAATTTCACACTTTGAATTTTCACAGCTTGTGTCACTGGTGCCATTTCTCATTTGGAGCTGTGTACCAGTGTCCCACTTTAAGATTTCCCCCTAAAATGTATATTTTTGGAAAGTAGGCACCTCAGGCTTTAATTTTATGTATGACTTCAAAATTGTTTACACAGCCATTTTACCACCAATCCTGTGAAAACTTGATGTAAGTAAAAAATTCAGCGATTTTCACACTTATATTTCAATGTTGATGTGGATTTCAAGCACAGGATAGGTGAAGATTTTATAAACTGCATTTATTAATGTTCAGCTCTTTTTCTGAGTATGGCAATACCCCATATGCATAGGTTTCTCAAGGTTTGGTGGAGCTACAGGACCCAATTTTGAACAAATATTGAATTTTCACATCTTGCTTAACTGGTGCCATGTTTCAATTGGGGCCGTGTAACAGTTGTCCACTTTAAGATTTCCCCCCAAAAGTATATATTTTTGGAAAGAAGACAACCCAGGCTTTCATTTTATTTATGTTTTCAAATTTTTTACGCAGCCATTTTACCAACAATCCCTCGTAAAACGTGAAGTAAATTAAAAAAAAAAAAAAATCAGCGTTTTGTCATACTTTGACTTCAATGTTGATGTGAATTTCAAGCACATAATAGGTGAAGATTTTATAAACTGCATCGATCAGTGTTCGGCAATAACCCATATGCATAGCTTTCTCATGGTTTGGGGGAGCTGTGGGGCCCAAATTGGAGCATGCGCATTTCCAGGTTCACTCTTTGAATTTCCAGAGCTTGCGTCATTCGTGCCATTTCTCATTTGGGCAGTGTAACAGTTCTCCGCTTTAAGATTTCCCCCCAAAAGTGTATATTTTTGGAAAGTAGACACCCCAGGATTTCATTTTAGTTGTGTTTTCAAATTTTTATACAAAGCCATTTTACCACCAATCCTGTGAAAACTTGACATAAGTAAAAAAAAAAAAAAAAAAAAAAAAAAGCATTTTTCACACTTAGACTTCAGTGTTGATGTGAATTTCAGTACAGAATAGGTGAAGATTTTTATAAACTGCATTGATTAGGGTTCTGCTCCTTCTAAGTATGGCAATGCGCCATATGCATAGGTTTGTCAGGGTTTGGGGGAGCTACTGGGCCCAGTTGGAACATGTTAGTTTCCTTTTACAGACATGACATTTTTACAGCTGGTGCCTTGCCTCATTATGGACTGTTTGGCAATGCTGCAATTAATTTTACTCCCAAACGTATATGTTGTTGAAGAGTAGACAACCCTGGCTTTCATTCTATTTTTATTTTATAAATTTTTTCACTGCCACTGTATCACCAGTCCCTCCCAAAACCTGCAGTAAGGCAGAGAAACATCATTTTCTCACACTTATATTTTAGTGCTGCTCTGGGTTTCAATCAGATGATATTTGCAGATTTTTTAAAGTGATTTACACATTAGTGGTGAATTACATTGTCTTAGTACGGCAATACCCCATATGCATAGGTTTGTCAGGGTTTGGGGGAGCTACTGGGCCCATTAGGGAATGTGTGTGTTTCCATTATCAGAGGTGGAAAAAACTTAGGGTGCTTTACTTCCCATTATATTTTGATAGTGTTTGATCTAAGGTGAGATGTGTTTTGAAAAATAAAAAACCAGAATATTTCAGGGGGAAGTGGCCAAATAATAAAATAAACTTTGCAGCACTACTGCATTGTGCCTGCATGGTATTGTTTGAAGCAGTCACCCATGCAGAGGCCAGGTTTGGAAGGGCAATCAGGACAGTAAGATGGGGTTTCTCTCCATATTCCCTTGCTGTAGCAAACCCTGCAGCACTTTTGTGGGGTTTTTCTTTTGGAGGGTTGGGGGGATTCTATAAATAAAGTGTACTACCCCGGGTTTTTGTGGAGTTATTTGTGTTGCCCCTTGAAACAAAAGTTGCGAAATAAGTTGGAGCTGATACTGCAGAAAACTAAATTTTAAAGTGGGGTTTGCCAATTTGAAAATTAAAAAAGAATCGTATACTGCAGTCTGCATCATGTAAATGGCAACCTTTTTGTACCATGCTCTACACTTTCTCATGGTAAGGTACGGCTGCATGAGTTCATCACACAGATCAGCTCCCCCCATGTGCTTATTGTAGTCTTTGATAAAGACTGTCTTTTTTTAGTACCCACCTTCTGCCACGAACAGAGACTGCCACAGTTTTGTCCTCATGCATGGTGGAAAGCATGTATACTTCTTTTTTTGTCTTTAAACTTAACTGCCAGCAGCTCTTCTTGGCACAAAGCTGAGGATGTCCCGATTTTTAGTTTTTTTGCTACCAGTTCTTTGGGCATCTCCCTGCAATTGCGCCTGACAGTGCCACAGACCACGGTGTGAAAATAAAAAAGTGACTTAAATAAAAGGGGGCTGGTGTAGTAGTTGTCAACATATAATTGATATCCTTTGTTTAGTAAGGGGTACGTTAGATCCCAAACAATTTTCCCATTTGTTTCCAGAGATTTGGGGCAACCAGGAGGGTCAAGTTGGCTGTCCTTGCCCTCATAAATTCAAAAAGTCTGGGTATAGCCTGTGGCACTTTCGCACAATTTATAAAATTTAACGCCGAATTTGGATCGCTTGGAGGTGATGTATTGCTTGAAACCTAACCTGCCTTTATATTTCAGGGATTCATCTATACTTATGTGTTTTTTGGGGGTATATACTTGGGAAAACTTTTCCTGTAAATGATTTATTAGAGGGCAAATTTTGAACAGTCTGTCATACTGGGGTGTTCTTTTGGTAGGCACAGGGTATTATCACTAAAGTGTATAAAGCGCAAAATCATTTTGTATCTAGTCCTGGTCATTGTTTTGGCGAATATAGGTGTATCATATATGGGTTTTTTTTACTCCAGTATGATCTAATACTTGGTTTTTTAACTATTGCCTTTGTCATTGTAAGGGCCCAGAATTTCTTAAATTCTAAAAGGTCTGTGGGTTTCCATATTTCTTCCTTGGAAACTAACGCTGATAGGTTGGCGGCAATATATTGGGCTGCATATAAATTTGTTTGAGACACGACTTCCCCCAAAATTTCTTCCCCCAAAAATAAATTTAAAAAAACCGAACATGGGTAAATCCTGCCACATCCACTTGAATTCCTGGGTTGGCTGTGAATTCAGGAATTTGTGGGCATAAATTCGCTGATGATACCCATTCATCAGCAGGAGTGGCAGTACTTGTGGCAGGTCTTGGGGCAGTACTTGTGGCAGCTCTTGGGGCATTTCTTAGGGCAGATCTTGGGGCATTTCTTAGGGCAGCTCTTGGGGCATTTCTTAGGGCAGCTCTTTGGGAAGGTCTTTGGGCAGCTCTTGGGGCATTTGCCGGGGCAGCTCTTGGGGCAGTTGCTGGGGCAGCTCTTGGAGCAGTGCATCTTTTTTTGACAGAAGGCCCTGCGTCATCACTGGAGCTGCTCTATGATAATTTTTTTTTGTATTTTTTTCCCTATGCTACTCCTAAACCTAAATCTATCCCTAAGCCTTAACCTAACACACGTATTCCTTGAACTTACCCAACCCAACTACCTATCTAAACTAGCTTATAATATAAAATCAATTTGTAAATAAAATAAACTTCTTTTTTCCTACACTACTTCTTACCTATATCTAACCCTAAACCTTACCCTAACCCACGTATACCCTGAACCTACCTAACCCAAGTCAACTATCTAAACTATAATTATTATATTTTTTTGTGGTTTTTTTTTTTCTCCCTACTCTACTCCTAAACCTAAATCTAACCCTAAACCTTTCCCTAATACAAGTAGACTAAACCTACCCAACTACCTACCTAAACTACCTAAAATAAACTAAATAATCAAATTTTATTAAAAAAAATTAAAAAGATAAAAAAAAAAAAATGTAAACTTTTTTTAAAAAATGCAAGAGGGATGGGGGATGTACCACAGATCAGCAAACGCTGATATGCAGAAAACTGATCACTAGACTACTACAGTTATCAGATGGGGGGAAATGTATTGATTACTGCAGCTACAGTGATCAACGGGTTAATTTTGCTTTTTGGATTTTTTTTAACCTTTTTAATGCTGGAATAGGATCTGGAACATATTGTCTCTGTGTCTCTCTCCACCTCAGAAGTGTCTAAGATGGAGGGAGGCAGAGAGATGTGACAGGGACAGTATTTGTAAATACTGTCCCTGTCATTCTACTTTTGCAACATGTGATATCGCTAATCAAGCGAATCATATGTTGCAACAATGTTGTTACTGGCTGTAACTAAGTGCCCCGGTGCCGGAGCACTTAGTTACAGCCAGCCTGCTCTGTAAGGGGTCCTTAAAGGGATAGTAATACTTCGTTTTATCTTTATTTTATTTTGTAGGCATTAAAAAAACATGAAGAACGATATAAGTCTTATCTCTCAAACCTTTATGGTTTAAGAGATTTTCACAAGCAAAGTTTCCCCTTCCCGCCCCTTTTTCCTAGTGTAAGCCAACTCTTCTCAGATGTGAATCTGGTTGTAAGACCAGACAGATAACAGAAGGGGACAATCTTCTTTGAATGAAAACAATGAAAGCCCTTCCCCCCTTGACAAGTTTTTCAGTTTTTTCCCTTGTCTTAATTGAAGATTGTCCCTCTCTGCAGTCCACCTGGGCACCTCCCTTCTGATCTGGCTGAACAGGGGGGGATACTTTGCTTGTGAATATCTCTTCAACCATAAAGGTTTGAGAGATAAGACTTACATCGTTCTTCATGTTTTTTTAATGCCTACAAAATAAAGCTAAAACGAAGTATTACTATCCCTTTAAGTGAAACCTACCCATGACGGTCCTGGACCATCATGGGTCCTTAACGGGTTAAGGACAACTTACTACTAAATGCTACTAATTATTTTAACTTTAGCATCTTAAGAAACCTATTATGTGTTGTCATTGTAGTATGCTATAAAAACACACAGCATTGTTGCTTAATAAGGTTACCAAATGTAGAGCTCTCTTGAATATATTTGTTCTTGATAAATGTAGTAACACTGAACATTTTTCATTTTAATAATTTTTTATTGTTTCCTATTTTGTCTTACAGCTCCTGATTGGTTTCGAGTCAGGTATCGTAGTATTGTGGGATCTAAAGTCAAAGAAAGCAGACTACAGATACACCTATGATGAGGTATTTAAAACAAGATTTTATTTCTTGAAAAGTGTTTTCTCTTTGTAAATAAACTACTGGTGAGATTCAGTATTTAGTGATTGCTGCTAGGAAGCAAAATTAAATATGGGATATAAATATATTTTTTCAGTTGTATAAATATTAATATTTTTTTTGAATCCCAAAACATTAGATGACAGTTAAAGGGGAACTACCACCCCGCAATAACTTAACATGTATTCATTCTTCATCTGGCGACAATTGGCTCCAAAAGGTACTGACAGCACAGGCGCACGGACGTCACTGTGACGAGATGTCCGTGCTTCCTGCTCCTGTGAGCATCGGTAAAACGGAGAAATCTTTGGAACCAGGTAATATTTCTGGCGACTAGCGCTACTAAGCAGCTAGTCGCCAGATGAAGAATGAATACATGTTAAGTTATTACGGGGTGGTAGTTCCCCTTTAAATATTTAATTACTATAGTTTTCTGCAATGTTTTTACTATTAATTACTGGATTATTTTAAACAATTATAATATTATTTTTTGCCTAATTTTACACTTTCTGAGTTGCCATTTATTTTCATGCTATTACTTTCTTAAAGTGTTAGTAACGTCCCATAAGTTTTTTTATAGATTTGTAGAGGGTAACAAAAGAATCTCATTGCCACAAACCCCATCTCTCAAACTGCTATGGTTTGAGAGATATTCACAGTCAAGGTCCCCCTTCCCTGCCCTTCTCCTGACATCAGCGTCTAGCTGACAGCAGGAGATCCCAGTCCAGGGACCAGCCGGCGGCTCTACAGCAGAGCCAAAATCCCGTTATCTTATATAATAATTTGCTAAAACGTGTCTAACGACAAAGTCATGAGTAGCAGAGACTGCTGCGCGTGCTGCAGTTATGCGCAGTAGAGACTGCCCGCCCCGCGGCTGATACAGAGCGTCCAGCTCTGTATCAGCCGCAACGCAGGCAGGCTCTACTGAGCATGACTGCCCCACAGCCGGCTGGCAGTGGCACTGTGGCCCGTGTAACGGGCTCTTCAACTAGTTAGAAAATAATTACTTAATTGGAAAGGTCTACAAAGTGTTCCTGGTTTGCAAGCACAATTTGTAGACCATTCCCATGAAGTAGTTCTTTTCTATAACGTGATTTTGGCTCTGCTGAAGAGCCTCATCGCGTCGGCCGACACGGATCTCCTTCTATCAGCTTTACCGCTGACATCAAGAGAAGGGGAGGGAAGGGGGAACTTTGATTGCCAATATCTCTCAAAAAATAGTGGTTTTGGTCTTGGAGCGGTCAATTTCAGACCCCGTTAGCACTTACAGCGATGTAAGCACAAAGTATGTGATGTGCCAGGACCGTCGCCGATCCTTCAGGGAAAAAAATGGTAACAGTCCTGACACGTCACCAGTCGTTAACCCCTTAACGACCGAACTGTGCAGCTGGCACTTGAGGACCATGGGGCATTTTTTTTTTTCTGTAAATCCTATTCAGGGCTCCTCGAGCGGCGTTCAGCCGTGTGGGGAGCCCTGAATTCAATGACGTCACTGGTCCTGGCATGCATTGGATGTTAAGGGGTTAAAGGGTTAATATTTTTTATTGTTATTATTATTTTATTTTTTTTATTGCAGTGATTAGTTCTTAGCCACAGTGTTAAACTAACTGCTGTCTGTTGTTACGTACACCACTATAATGTCTTGATTGGTCATCAGAAACTTTTAAGTTTGAAACATTTTTAAACATTTAAAGGACCAGGTCCTTAAAGAGTTTAATGTTTAGGAGATTAAAAGGAAGTATGCTAAAGAAACTGCACTGCGCAGCTTTACTTTGGATTCCTGACTATCATGCAGTGTATCCAGTCTTAAACACAGTATACTTACTGCTTCGAAGATAACCTCTTTAAGCAGAAAATGCCAATCGGGGGATTAACATCTGGCAGCTAATACTCCGTCTGTTAAGTAAGACTGATGAAAGGTCATTTTAGGAGATTTCATGCACATCTGCTGATAGCCCTCTCCCCACTGACTAACATTTAATGGTCTTTTTAGATTCTATCTGAAACATTTAGTATAAATTCCACAGATGGTTTAATCCCACTTGGTTTACTAGCTGCTACCAATAATGTGAAATTAATCTTTACACCATAGAGATCTAAGGCTCTCCTTATTTGCTTTATAGCTCTGGTAGGCAACGCTTCACACTCCAGCTGTTGGATACTACATCTACCATCATCCCCAGCCAAGCATTGGCTGGTTGGGGATTATGGGAGTTGCTGTTGCCAGCAGTAAATGTCTCAGAGGTTGCCTGCTCCGTTTGTAAAGCAGACAGACAAAAGACAAACCTGCACACTTAAATGTGTGCCATGTAACGTGTATATATAATATTTCTTAGCAAATATGTGCCCTGTAATGTGCATATATAATATTTCCTAGAAAATAAGTGAGATTTTAGTATTCACAAATTGGCCAAGTCGTGGGTAAGCTTGCTACCTCACAAAGGTATCTCACTTGTGTCAAGTCCTACTCTAATACAACTAAAAAGCCCTATCTAAATTTAAAATTCCCAGAACAGATGTTATAAGAAACGTACATATTTACAAAGAAATATTATATATGCACATTACAGGGCACATATTTAAGTTTATATAGACAAGTGCAGGTTTGTCTTTTTGTCTGTCTGTTTTCACATTGTGTTTGTGCCTGAGGTTTGGGGAACTGGAGAACCCTCTCATTCTCTACTGCTGTCTATGTACTTACTTTATATATTCACATTAAAATGATATTACTATATGGATATGTTATGGTGAGTTTTCTTTCTTGCCTTTTGTAAAGCATCAGGATTGTTGTTCTTTATGACAGCAGCATACAATGATCTGAAGTTATGTTGATTTATGTCAGCCGCAGGCCATAATGGTGTGCATTTTCATTTATTATCTAAATTCGTAATCAGTATTATGGAGAATATAGCTAGTACAATGATTGTTAACGGGCAAAACCTTGAATGTGCCATATTTTATAATAACCACACATTAAAATTAATAGCCTGTAATGCTTATGAAGCATGCTTAATGTAATATTTTAAACATACTACTTACTGAAGACAAAGAGAGGGCTATCACGTGTTTTGTACCATCCAAGTCTTGGAGGAACTGAACTGAGTATACTAAGTAAATGTCAGGCTTTTCCAGACATATCTATGCATAATCCCAGGATTTCATTTGAGGTGTTTAAAAAAGAGAAATCAGATGTATGCGTTACCAATACCTTATGTTTAATACTGCATCCAAATCCCATCACAGATTTCTAGTGATAGACCAAGGATAGGATACATGTAATCCCTCATCCTTTGTTGTACTATAATTCCCATTATGCTGGGACTGGTGTGAGTTGTAGTTCCGACAGATGGGACACTGTTGTCTGCCCATCCTTGCAAAAGACATATGTACATCAACTATTATTTCTCCTTTATAAAGGTGCTGAAGATTTTCTCCATAATCTGATAGGGGAAATAGAGTATTAGATGGGTTCTAGGTAAATGGAAACTTCCTCTCTGTTTTCCTGTTGGTGTGTAATCCACTGCAAAGTTCAGTTTATTCTTAAAGAGATAGTAACGCTTAATATGTAAAAAAGCATATTTTCTCTGTCGTCTAATACAGGTTACTGGTAACTTTGGGTAGGGGATCAGCCCCTTTAATAGGCAGGAACAGGTCTGAGAAGAGACTGCTGGGTGGAGCCTACCTCCTCTCTTTAGCTTGCAGCTAGCCAATCCCCAACCAGTAAGATTTGTTCCTTGGTCAAGACACAAGGCAAGAGAACAGTTCTGCTATAGTTTTAGTATTTTATATAGTTTAGTATTTTTCTGTTAGATATGGAATAACATCACCCAAATGTGGATAGCTCAGTTTACCAGGTACTTTTGTGGTCCTAAGCCCTGGGGTGAAAAATCTTGGCTGCAAGTTCTTTGCCCACTGAGGCTTCTTCTTGATATATGGTAATCTGAAGACAGAAGACCTGCTAAAAAAGGTGAGCAACCTTTGAGTGCTGAGGTCCACATGTTCCATGCTTCCCCTTCTCACAGGGGTCTCACTTGGAGTTCCTATTACATACTCATGCACTCACTGGGTTTATCTGTATGTCTGGGAGGTGTTTGGAGCATGTTTCTGTGCTAACTTAACCCTTTTGCTGCTGGTTAGCACCTTTTGAGGGGTTTTTGGGCACTTTCCCTACTGGGTCCAGTGTTTATTGTGCCCACTGTTTTATTCTAGTGGGCTTTTGAGTGGTTTTACGTTTGGTATTCACGTAGTTGACTTTATGTTCTGCGCCTTTAAGGCGTGTGTTTACCACATAGATGCCATTGCTCTATTCACTTCTATGGGGCATTACAGTTTGGGACATATCTCTGCAACTGCTCCTCGTAGCGTGGTCAGAGATGGCTCATTTTGTCGGCTTTCCCTTGCTTTGTCATCCGGTCAACGTTCAGGGGATGTTGGGGGCTTTAGGGGGCTTTGGGCACTGTTGGGGTACTCTGTCAGCGAAACTACGTTTCCCATGAGTGTCTGCTTCACGAGCTCGTTTCCGATTGGCTCCCGTCGCGGCAGCCATTTAGTGTATTCGCAGATAGAGTACCATACGCAGGGCTTGGACTCTCCTTCTCTCCTCAGCAGTTTAACCATTCGCCTACCAGATAAGTCTTGTTTTAGTGTTTCTGGGGTGCAATAATTATCATACACACTTTATTGTGTGTGTTTTGATACTTTGACCATTTTGACTCTGTGAGAATGTCTACTCCGTTAGACCCTGGTGCTAAACCTAAGACTAAGAACACTGGAGGGTCTGTGTCCCCCATTGCGCCACATGTCAATCAGGGTTACCTAGAGAGTACTCAGGTCATATTTGCCCAGCATGCGCTGCTGCCCCTGAATCCCCTGCTGGGGCCTCCAGCCATGCACTAGAGCCAGTCTGGATGCAAGAGTTTAAGGCTAATACCAGGGACCTCCGGTCCACCTTACAACTTCTTCCATCCACTTTACAGGGGGTCTTCCACTCGTTGCAGTCCCCCGCCCCTATCAGATCTTCCCTGCCTAAACTGCCGGGTGTACCTGATGTGTCTGATTCCTCTGAGGAGAAATTTTGGGTGGACTGTGATGAAGATGACTGTTCAACTGTTCCTTCATCTCAGTTTTTTGGGGACCCCTTTGAGGCGGACCCCATTCCCTCGGCTGAGGGCCTGATCAGGGCTGTGTTGTCCACTCTGAACCTACCCTTAGTGCAGGAGGCATCTTCTGACCCCTCTGATGTCTTCCAGGAGCCTGTTAGGCCCCATGCTTGCTTTCTACCTAACCACACCCTTGACCTCTTGGTGTCTGAGGAGTGGAAATTTCCAGACAAGAAACCATCTGTGTCTAAAAAGTTTGCTAAACTTTACCCATTTTTGGAAACGGCCCTTGCTCAGTGAGTTCATCCCCCCAAAGTGGATGCCCCAGTTTCCAGGCTTTCTAAGTCAACTGCCTTACCAGTGGCTGATGCCTCTGCTCTTAAAGACTGGACTGACAGGAAGCTTGAGATTTCTCTCAAGGCTATTTTTGCGACAGAGGGCTCTGCCCTTCGCCCTACTTTTGCTGCTGCATGGGTAAATAATGCTGTGGCTGTTTGGACTGTACAGCTCACTTCTGCTGTACGTAAGGGAGCCCCTACATCTGACATGTTGCGACTTCACGCTAACATTGCTGAGGCTCAGCATTATGTCTCTGCTGCTCTGTTTGACGCTGTGCCTATGGTAGCCAGGGCATCTACCTTGTCTGTGGTAGCCAGAAGGACTCTTTGGCTTAAGATTTGGTCAGCTGACATGGCCTCTAAGAAGGCTTTCCTGTCTTTGCCTTTTCAGGGATCCTCCCTGTTCGGACCTGAGCTCAAGGATCTCATCAACGAGGCCACTGGAGGGAAAAATTCTCACCTGCCAGTGTTCCTGAGGAAGAAGGCATCTGTCAAAAAGAATCGTTTTTCTGTCCCTTTCAGGCAGACTCGCGCCAAGCGACCCATGTGGTCCCAAAGGCTCCGCGCTCCTCATCCAAGCCTAAGCAGCAATGGAGATCCAAGTCCTCCATGAAGCCTAGGGCTTTCAAACCTTCTTCTGCATGACTCACCGAACCCGGGTTCCCATCCACAGGTGGGTGGCTGCCTACACCACTACTGTGCAGCCTGGCAGGCATCTGTGGAGGACCCATGGGTTTTACAAAAGTGGTGGCTTCTGCATACAGGATTCCCTTCACCTCCCTTCCTCCTCCAAGGACCTTTGTTTCTCGTTCTCCCTTGGGAGCAGAAAAGAGATGCCTTTTCAAGGATGCTATTCAGGCCCTGCTAGACAAGGCAGTCCTGGAGCCAGTTCCCCATCAGGAGAGGGGCTTGGGATTCTACTCCAACCTCTTTGTGGTCTCTGGATCTTCAAGATGCCTATCTGCACATCACCATTCGTCCAGAGAGTCGGCAGTATCTCCACTTTGCCTGCGACCAAGGGCACTTCCAGTTCTCTGCCATCCCCTTTGTCCTGACTATGGCTCCTCAAGTCTTCAGAGTCCTAGGAGCCTTGATCTCTGTCCTACTTCGGAACGGCATTAGGGTTACCTCCTTCTGAAGTCCTCTTCTCCGGAACTCCTTCACCAGCAGGTGCAGGAATACATTCATGCTCTCTCCCATCAAAGGTGGATCATCATCTTGGACAAGTCAGACCTTGTTCCTTCTCAGAAGATGGTCTTTCTGGGCCTACTCTTTGACACTCAGAGGGTGATGGTGTTTCTGACCGACAAAGTGGCTCATCAGATAGCACTAAATGTCCAAGCTGTCCTGTCTCAGGATCTAGTTCCAGCCAAGAAGTTGTCATCCTTGGTGGGGAAGTTCATTTCCACCATAGAAGCAGGGCCGTTTGCCATGGTGGCTCACACCAAGAAACTTCAGAGGATTCTGATCCAGGCCTGCAGGAGCCATCAAGATCTCCTGGAAAGATCCCTGTCTCTCCCTCTTCAAGTGGAGCAGAGTCTCTCGTGGTGGCTCAACCTGAACAATCTCCTGGTTGGGGAGTGGTGCTGGGGCACTTGAGTGTTCAGGGCCGGTGGTCTCAGGAGGAATCTCTCCTTCCCATCAACGTCTTGGAGCTTCGGCTATATTTCATGCCCTACATCACTGGACACGACAACTGGAGGATTGCCTGGTCAGGGTACAGTCGGACAATGCCACAGCAGTAGCCTACATCAACAAGCAAGGCAGCACAAGAAGTCCTAGAAGTCCTGCAGCTTGACTAGAGGTCAAGGCTATTTTATCTTGGGCAGAGGAACATGTCCCTGCCATTTCTGGAGTTCAGATTCCTGGCGTAGACACATTCTGGCAGACTTCCTCAGTCAACACACGGTGGACAGCGGAGAGTGGGAGCTGCATCCAGAGGTGTTCAACCTCATCATCCAGCAGTGGGGTCTTCCATGCCGGAAGCTGAGACTGGAGCGCTGCCCAGTCATTCTGATTGCTTCGTACTGGCCCCGACAGGCTTGGTTTCCGGAGCTTCTGGACCACTCAGTGGCGGAACCTCTTTGACTCCCTCCCCCCCTCCATTCAGACCTTCTTTTACAGGGTTACCTCTGGAAGGAAGACTTCCATCGTCTGGCTTTGATTGTATGAAGATTGAATCCTCAATTTTGAAGAAGAAAGGATTTTCTTCTGGAGTAGTGGCTACTATGCTTAGTGCCCGTAAGCCTGTTTCCTCTAAGGCCTACCATTGAGTTTGGTCTACCTTTCTGGCTTGGTGTGCTGAGAAAGACCTGTCTCAGGATTTTGACCTTCCTACAGTTCCTTCCTTCCTCCAGGATGGTGTGGATAAGGGTCTCAGTCTGAGTTCTCTTAAGGTTCAGACTTCTGCGCTCTCTGTCTTCTTTCAGAGGTCTCTTGCTATCATTCCTGATGTCAAGGTTTTCTTCCAGGGTGTTGCTCATACCCATACAGTTTTTAAGTCCCCTACTCCTCAGTTGCATCTTAACCCGGTTCTGGGAGTACTCCAGCGTCCTCCCTTTGAGTCCTTGGCTACCATTCCTCTACGTATGCTGACGTGGAAGATGGCCTTTCTCCTGGCGATTGTTTCTGTTCGCCGAGTTGCAGACCTGCATGCCCTGTCTTCCTTTTGGTCTCTCACAAGGACAAGGAGGTGCTTCGCACCTCACAAGAGTTTCTCCTGAAGGTTGTGTCTGAGTTCCACATCAATCAGGAGAATGTGGTTCCTTACTTCTGTCCTCACCCTACTTCTGACAAAGAGAGGGATCTTCATCTGTTGGATGTTGTGTGTTGTCTCAAGTTCTGTGTGCATCGCACTGAGTCCTTGAGGCAGTCTGACACTCTGTTTATCATTCCTGAGGGTCCTAGGGCAGGGAAATCTGCTTCCAAGGTTACCATCGCTTCTTGGATTAAGTCCACGATTCGTAAGGCTTACGAACTTCAGAAGAAGCCTGTTCCCTTCAGGGTTACGGCTCATTCTGCGAGATCTATTGGGCACTTCTTGGGCCTACAAGAACCAGGCCTTAGCTGATCAGCTGGGCAAGGTGGCCACTTGGTCATCTGTGCACACTTTCTAAACACCATCGTGTTGATGTGCTGGCACTGGCTGATGCCAGTTTTGGGAGGAAGATCCAGGAGCCAGCCTTGCCTGTCTTGGATCTCCTTAGTCTCTCAGTACTCTTTCACTTTTATGCCCTTTTGGCTCTAGTTCGGTGTGCTGTTCAACAGTTTCTGGGGTTTGTTTTACCCCTGTTCAGTGTCTGTTGACACTTTGCGGTTAGTGTTGAGCTGTTCATGATCTGTAGGTTCATTGGTGCTCTGGTAACTTTGGGGGCCTGCGCCTGGTCCTTGCCTTTCTTTCCGCCCTGGGGAACTTAATGGTTGGACATCCCAAAGTTACCAGTAACCTGTATTGGACGACAGAGAAAATAGGATTTTAGTCTTACCTGTTAAATCCTTTTCTCTTAGTCCATACAGGTTACTGGTCTCCCACCCTGTCAAGGGACCATGCTTGGCGCTCCTGTGGCAGAACGTGTGGGGGTCCTTTCGAGTTCATGCTCACAGGAGACTTCCTTTACCTTCTTACTGCCTAGTCAATAGTTAGTCTGTAAATCTTACTGTTTGGGGATTGGCTAGCTGCAAGCTAAGGAGAGGAGGTAGGCTCCACCCAGCAGTCACTTCTCAGAATTGTTCCTGCCTATTAAAGGGGCTGATCGCCTACCCAAAGTTACCAGTAACCTGTATGGACTAAGAGAAAAGGATTTAACAGGTAAGACTAAAATCCTATTTTAGAGTTTATCCTGAGTAAAATAAGGGTACTCACTTTGCTGAGAGGTGTTTTAGTCAAAGGTTATTACAACTGTAACTTTAGTTTGTTATGTGCAGTGTCTCAATAACTTGACATTTAACAGTGGAGCTGTTGCTGCACCATTTTATGAAGGTTTCTGATATGTGAGGAATTCTGGGGCAAACCCGTTGCACGCTAGGGGAAAATTACAATTCCTGTTGATTTTAATGAGGATTTTAACCCCTTGAATGCTAAAGTAGTCTCCCTCGCATTGAGAAGCAATGCATTGGATACTTTTCTAACATTCAAAGGGTTAAAATCGCCATTTTAATCAATAGGAATGTATAGTTCTCCCCTAGTCTGCAATTGGTTTACCCCAAAATTCTTCAGCTTACTTTTAAAGGGGAACAATCACCTCTTAAAAATGTTTTAGCATAGGTTTAGTTAATAAAGTAGTATTAGGCAAGGTTTTTTTTTTTTTTTTAAATGTACCTACTTTTAAAGATATTTCATCTTCTAGCTTTGCCAGTCAGCATAATGTAGCACGCTGAATCTTCGGCACAACTCTTCTTCATTTCCTAATTCATATGCCACCTTCCTCCCAGCTGCCCCAGGGAGCGTGTTTGCACTTTCCTTTGGTGTGGTGTGAATGGCTCCTATCGTTGCATCAAGTTTCGGTTATCAAGCTCTGGTTAGCATTATACTGAGTTTGCATCCTCAGTATAATGCTAAACAGAGCTTGATGTAATGATAGGAGCCATTCACACCACACCGAAGGGAAGAGTGAACATGTTCCCTGGGGCAGCTGGGAGAGAGGTGGGAGGAAAATTAAGAAGTGAACAAGAGCTTTGCCGAAGATTCAGCATGCCACATTATGCTGACCGGCAAAGCTTGAAGATGAAATATCTTTAAAAGTACGTACATTTAGAAAAAATCCCACCTTGCCTAACAATACTTTATTAACTAAACCTATGCTAAAAAAATTTAAGAGGTGATTGTTCCCCTTTAAGCATACAGCTCTAAGAAGAAGCACATAAAACGTGAGAATTGGTACACATGCAACTAAAATCTACTAGATGGATGTGTCCGTCTCTCATGGATACCCTACATTTTGTCAGATTTAAATAAGTGACATCAAATGTGGCAAAGAGTTTAAAAAGGTCCAAGCCTAATATTTGTTAATGAATATTGATACTATTTGTTGTCATCTGTGCAGGCTATCCATTCTGTTGCTTGGCACCATGAAGGAAAGCAATTCATCTGTAGTCATTCAGATGGCACCTTGACCATATGGAATGTACGTTCTCCTGCCAAGTACATACAGACAATCGTACCACATGGTAAGATACCTTTTATCATTGCATAGAAGAATTGCTTTAAATTTGGTTTAAACTTGATTCTCCTAACATCAGAATATGAAATGCAGAGGAGAACTCATCTGTTTTTTTTGGATCTGAGCTTCAGTTCCTTCATGATCCATGCTGCCATTAATTCATTAATCCCAACACATCTGAGCCAATCCACTGGCTAGGATAAAAAGATCAACACTGCTCATATTTAGCTGCGAAGTTCCCATATTCTTATATTTCATCAACTGTGTCATTACAGGGTTTTAGACCTCTGTAATAGGATGTGAAGTAGAGAAATGTAATAGGTAGGGAAAATGTGTAGAGAGTCCATTGTAAGGGATTTTGTGGTTAGGCTAGAGATGTGTACGTTGCATCATCTGAGTACATAGAGTAGATATGGGGATTATGTGTCTCTGTTGTTTGGACTACAATTTCTATCATCCCCAGCTGGCCAATAGCCAGATGAGGACAATGGTTCAACAACAGTCGAAGGGATGCATTTTGACCATCTCTTGTATCAATATATCTGCAATAACATCAAATATTTTTAATTATTAGGATGCTAAATCTCATGTATTTCTAATCTCTCTGGTGAGCTTTTTATTCCAAGGCCTGATCAAATTACCAAGGACTACCCCTTGAGATTAGAGGAAAGGAGGTTTCAGCTTCAGCAGAGGAAGGTTGTTTTTTTCTTTTTTGTTTGTTTGTTTTTACATTAAGGTCTGTTAAATTGTGAAGTGCCTTGCCCAGTGATGTGATAATGGCAGATACAATACATACATTTAAGAGGAGATTAGATACATTTATTTCAAGAGGAAGCAGACAGGGTTATACTGTGTATTAGTAGTCAAAACAGGAAGTTCAGATAAAGACTAACTTATTTGGCAGCAAGAAAGCTATATGATCCTCATGTCTCTGGGTTATGAGGCAAAGTTTGAACTTGATGGACTTGTGTCTTTTATCAACCTAATTTACTATGTTTCTGTGTTATAGGCAGCAGTTGAGTGTAAGAGGTGTTTCTGGGCAACAGTAAACCACCTTTTAGTTTTCTCTTTTGACAGAGACCGTAAAGGGGTAGAGAGGGAATTGAAATGTACAGAGACCAAGACAACAATATAGCAGATAAAAGGAGGAAAACTCTGCTCTCCCATCCTTACATTACTGTGGCAGACTATAGTGCTACAGGCACATTTAAACATGGATTGATACTACCCTCATTGTTGTGTCAATTCTCTGTTTCAGAGCTCAGTGTACTGCCTTCTGCTCTAACATGCTAATGAGGCTATATCGTTATATCAGTGAACAGATAAAAAGTGCATCTTTGAATCTCCCTTGCTGCTGATGGAATAATATTTACAGTTCTTCTTATGTGTGCACTAATGAATGAATATCTTTATTTATATAGCACCACAAATGTATGCGGTGCTTTATAATTTGTTGGTTTAGACAATACAGGGTTATAAGTGCTTTGCAAAGTAAAGTAAATTATAAGAGCCTTAGTCAGTGCCTTCTCTCTTGTTTAAGTTTTGTTGAAACAAAAATATAATTATGTAGACTAGCACAATATATATGTATGTATGAATGTATGTATCTTTTATTTAACGCCGTACATGTACTCAGCGATTTACAGAAATAGTAATAGTACAATACAACAATATTGGACAGGGTTAAGAGCATTAAGCTAAAGTGTGATCATTGTATTATTAGTGGAAGAAAAAGTGCAGCAAAGCGGATCATATATTAGGAAGGGGACTCTGCTCTAATTAGTAAGTATAACACCATACAGAGACAGTAGGAGGAGGGTCAGAAGTGCAAGTACAAGGCTTCAGTAAAGGAAATGCAGAATGATTCTAATGTGACTGTCAATGTGCACAAGGAGAATATTGTTACTGAGATTCCTCCTTGAGCAGGTGGGTTTTTAGGAGATGCTTGAAAGTGACGAGTGTGGATGATTGGTGAATGGTGATAGGGAGGACATTCCAAAGTCGTGGGGCAACCAGCAAAAAGGGAACTAGTTAATATATTAAGCTTTTCTTAAAATTCAAGCAACATCAAGCATTACGACAAAGCACTATGTGACTGCTTATTACAGGACAAATGGAATTTCCTTATTGTAGTCACTATCCCAGTTATTGACATGAATCAGAAGCAGGAACTCTCCTTTGCAGAGATCAGTGTACTAACCTGTGCCCTATCATGCTGATCTAAGTAATTGTAACAGGCATTGCTGTGAAGATTACTTCATCAGCAGAGCGGGAGTTTCAAAGATGTGCTTCTTATCTGTGTACTGATATAACTACATAGACGCACAATCATGATAGGGCATAGGGCAACAGGTAAAACACTGCACTCTGAAATTAACAACTCAAGCGTCAGTGAGGGTAGTTCATACCCCTGTGAATAGCAGGAAAAGTGACTTGGAGAATCAATTTCTTAGTTGTGCAAAAACAATTTGCCTAGTACTTACTGGCAGTATTCTAAAGGCTTTATCATAGTGCCTAGGAGCACTGGGTGACCCCCATCATAGAGCTAATAGAATATGATTCTCCAGTGACCGTAGAAAATGTCTGTCTCAAACCCCCACACTTACCCAGACCAGGCCAAAGATCAACTGCAGACCAGGTCTCATAATTGGCAATTTCTGCAATGCAGCTACACATTTTAGCACACTGAATCCTTGAGCAGCTATGTAAAACTTGCCAACTGTTTTTTTCTCTGATGCATGTCTGGCTTCTGAAGAAGGGGTATAATGCCATGCAGTGTACATAATATAGGGCCTTTTGAACCCTGCAGATCCCTCTTGTCAATAGTCCCCCTGTTGCTTGTAGATGCTGGTGCCTTGCACTGGTTGCACCCCATTCAATTCACCCCATATAAAGTGTGAATTGAAGAAGAGAGGTGTGTAGAGAAAAAGTGAGAGGATGAGGACAGACAGTAAGGAATATTAAAAAGAGGTAGATTGAGTGGGTGGGTGTAGAAGAGAGTGAGTAGATGTTACAGAAATAAAGGATCAGGAATAAGAAGCAATATCAATAGAAAATGGGGAGTAAAGACAGAAGAAGGGCAAAGACATGATGATGATAGGCACAAGAATACTGAAGATCAAGAGTCTCTCAAATAAGAATGATTATGTTGGACTTCCTTTACCTCCACTGGTATTCCGCTGGCTATAATGGGGTTGGTGGTGCTTCTAACATTGCACACGATCTATTGAAGCCCTGGAATACCACCCCCACCTCAATATCAGGGAGCATGTTTAATCAGAGCATCGAGAGCCACCACTCCATTTGTAATTCTGGGAATCCACACTTCCTGGAAGCTTGTTCTTCCAGTCTTTTGGCAAGGGAATAGGTGTTCCCATGTTGACCCTCTTCCTTTTTGGAAGGAAGCTTTCTTCCTTGCTTGCCTTACTAACCCTTTACAGTCAGTTAATTACTTTTAAAGCTTTATAGGTACTTTTATTCTACTTGTAATGTTTTACTTCATACCTTAAGGGGTCTCTTGGCTAAGTCACAGCCTAATGGAGACATGGTCAGGACTAAGGTGTTTGGGTTCCCTTCAGCCCTTTAACCCACTGAGTCTCATGCCTCATGGTTTCCCTGGGGACTTTTCTGATATGGTGTGCCCCCCCCCCCCTTATTCTATGGCCCCCGCACAACCCCTGGGGTCGTCATATGATTAATAGAAGCCGGCACTGGCTAATTTTTTAATTTCTTTAATGAGAAACTCCCCTAAATCAAGGGTTCTTAGACTCTTGGACTTTGGGCCATCCTGTTTGAACCATCTTACAGAGGGTTATACCCTCCAGATTCTTCCACTATGAAAGGGGAAGCTGATGTGGTTGACCTGGATTTTTCCTTCTCTGTTGGGGGATTCTTATGAGGAAGATCCTGGTTCTTCCATGAAGGTCTTATTTGCCATGTCCTGGTGAAGCTTATAGTCTTAGAGGTCTCCGATTTTAATTCCCCTCCCCTGCTGTTTTTTGAGAGATGCAAAACAGGAGGTTGCTTTTATTTCACCGCATCATTCCTTAGACTGAGTACTCATGGAGGACACCTGATAGGAGGCACACTTAAAGGGATAGTAATACTTCATTTTAACTTTATTTTATTTTGTAGGCATTAAAAAAACATGAAGAATGATATAAGTCTTATCTCTCAAACCTTTATGGTTTAAGAGATATTCACAAAGTATCCCCCCCCTGTTCAACCAGATCAGAAGGGAGGTGCCCAGGTAGACTGCAGAGAGGGACAATCTTCAATTAAGATAAGGGAAAAAGCTGAAAAACTTGTCAAGGGGGGAAGGGCTTTCATTGTTTTCATACAAAGAAAATTGTCCCCTTCTGTTATCTGTCTGGTCATACAACCTGATCCACATCTGAGAAGAGATGGCTTACACTAGGTAAAAGGGGCGGGAGGGGAACTTTGCTTGTGAATATCTCATAAACCATAAAGGATTGAGAGATAAGACTTATATCATTCTTCATGTTTTTTTAATGCCTACAAAATAAAATAAAGTTAAAACGAAGTATTACTATTCCTTTAAGGAGGATCTGGCAGTGGTTATTATGTAGGCTAATGCATATTTTACTGAAGCTGTCTTTTTGACATCGCTAGGTTCACTGGAAAAGACTTAATTTCTCTGTGGCCATGCTTTTTCCCATAAGTCTTTGTTGTTTTTGTCTTTGTTTGTGGAAAAGCAGCTGTTTTGCTCAGAACTGGAGCGAATAAGCAGCCACGTCACTGAAGACAAGAGTGCTTTATTGCATCAGTTCACTCCTAAACATTCCTCTTTTCCATAGATAACTCATAGCTTTAATAACCCCTGCCATTATAGGTACAAGCTCAAAGCACCGATTCTGTCAGCAACCAGGCGTGTTCCTCCTTAAAACCCAAGCAAGCCTGGACAGGCAAGAAGCCTGTGCAAAAACCCTGACAAATCTCCCTCGGCATGACGCAGACCTCTGTTCAAGATGGTTTCCTTTCAGTTCGTCATAGTTACCATGTGGCCTCATGTGGGCAGAGGACTTGCCAGCTATCTCTGCTGTTCATATCCCAGGGGAAGGCAACGGTAAGGCAGACTTTCTCAGTCTCCACCGCTTGGATCCTGTCAATTGTGAACTCAAGCAGAGAGTAATCAACTCTATAGTTCCCCTATGGGGTTCTCCAATGGTGATTTAATTGCCTCTTTGCTGAACTGCAAGTTCTGTGCCAGATACTGGGATCTTCTAGTGATGGATGTGATGGTCATTCCATAGCATTTTGAGGAAGATGGGGTTCTCTGACTCCACTGTTGCTACTATTCTACAGGCACTAAAGCTAGTGTCTTCCAAGTCATATCACAGAGTATGGTTCTGGGACTATAAGTGGTGTGAAGACCAGGGCCATGACTCCAGTGATTTTGGCCTTTCTTCGGGATGGCCTTCATCTTGGTCTTAGTTCTATTAGAGTCCAGATTTCTGCTCTTTCTGTCATTTCTGTGCATAAAATGTACATGGTTTTTTAAGGGTAAATAATTGAATGAAATTACATAAGGAAACCACCCTCTATAGTATAGTGTGTTCATTATTTGTTTAGCAGACATTTTTACCTGCTGAGTTTGAGTAATACAAATCAAATGAATTTGGATTCTTTCAATCAAGATCTATAAAGTCTGCATACACTGACATTGTTACAGATATTTAACTTTTCTTTTGTATCTTTGCACATAAGTTGATATCCTTATTTAATAGGTTTCAATTTGTCTAATGTTATTTCATGGTCATATTCAAAAGGCTTCAGCATTCATATTTGTAGCCTATAATTTATGGAGGATCTTGCAAAGTTCCTTTCGAATCAAGCTTTAAGAAGAGACAAGAAATACAGATCATGTTGTCTAGGAGCTGAGGAGAAAGAAACCAGTGTGCTCACTAAGATGATGAAAAGGTACAGCTGTTATTGACAACAACTACATCAGCAGACCATTAAAGTTTAATTAAATACATTACATAAAAGCAGCATGGTACAGGCTCTTCCATTTTGACAGAAGTAATGCCAGTGCAATAGAAGTCTGTTTCAGATATGCTTTACAGCAGAGACACACACATTAGATATGGCTAATAGCAAAGTTATACAACAACAATCCTCCCAAATGTGTTTCAGTAAAGTTGAAATAATTGTTCATACGAATAAAAATGTTTTCTTCAATAATATGCTAAATTGTTCTGTTTTGTGTTGCCATTTTAATTGCAATGCATAGATCTCTTGCACTCAGAGGGTCATAGGAGAGCATTTATAAAAATATGGCAAAAATGTTGCTTCCTTCTGTTTTAAATGGAAATTATCACGAAAAATAATGTACAATTAATTTAGGTAAAATAGGGGCTAGTGCTTCTGTTGGTCATATTATGAAGACATACATTTTATTGGTTAAATACCTGACTGAGTAAAGCATATTACGGAATGATTTTCAAAGTTTTAACCTAACTGCACAAACAAGTTGTTGACTTTTTGTGTCAATAAAGATTTTCAATACTCCCATACGGCCTGTAATCCTTTGAGTACCAGAGAGGTATCCAACGTATTATGTTACAATGTGTTGGATACCTCTCTGGCACTCAAAGGTTAAATAAGCAGTAAACTTTTTTTTTATGAAAACCGATATGTTATAGAGCTTTTCCTGTTGAATAACTGCTGTCAGTTGTTTTATTGAAATGTTATAATAGTTCAAATTATCAGGAAGTGAATTTACTTCCTGAAAGCTCTAAATGTCAGAATGACTTGGCAGTTTCTATCAAGAGGTGTTTGTCAGTGACTTTCCCCTCTAATAGAATGTAACAATATATCTATTTGGAATCTGGCCAACAGAGGGAACTGTTAATGTGACAAACAAGAGTTTTAACTCTATTAACTCTGGAAGTATCTCTCTCTCAGCAGTGGGAGTACCTTTATTTAACTCAACAGGAAAAGTCCTAATATATATACATACATACACACACACAATAGGGTCAAAAAGTCTGAGTCCACCATCACCAACTGGTTTTATTTGATAATTTATTAAAAAGTAGTAATATATTGCATTCAGTTAATACTTATTAATCAGGAATATATTTAACACTGATACAAATCATTTTTTTATTAACTATTTATGTGAAATTGCAATTTATATGAATATCCTTGTCACTCACCATTTTCTTATAAATTTTTAAAACTGTTGTGGTACTATATATTTAGTTCAAAAGGTGATAGCACACATGTGAGTTGTATTTGTCTTTTAATGATTAACACCTATTATTAATACTATTAGTTTGCATGGCTTTCTCACCACAGTCTCCAGACCTCAACCCTATTGAACATCTTTGGGAACATTTGAAAAGGGAAAAGGTGAAACACACTGTGGCATCTCTAGACACTCTCTGGGATGCTCTAAACGAGTGTCTGAATGTGAAATTCTGCACAGCCTTCTAGAATTGTAGAATCAATGCTAGACAGAGTTAAAGCAGTCATTAAGGCAAATGGAGGTCATACCAAAAATTGAGAATTTTTGATTTTCAGGATGTACTAACAAACATATTTTTTACTTCTGTTAGTGAAAATTATATATTTTTTTTGAGAAATACTGTACATTTTCACAAACAAATTCATTTTTCATAAATGCTGAAATAAAAACAGATTGTAGTGGACTCAGACTTTTTTGGACCCTATTGTGTGTGTGTGTGTGTGTGTGTGTGTATATATATATATATATATATATATATATATATATATATATATATATATATATATATATTATTTTTTTCCATAACAATAGTTTATGGCTTCATCCTGGAAACACATACTGCTGTCAGTCCTAATTCATAGATTCTGAGTTCCTGCTTCTTTTTGTTATTCATAAAATTCAGAGTCTGTTCTTTGATTCTGGAGCAGTGTCTTAGTTTTCTAGCATTCTTTCCTGAATTTCTGGACCTCATCCCAGTGTCTTAAGAATCAGATTTCTGTGACAGTTCCTGCATCTCAGCTCTATTCTCCCGATTGAGTTCCAGTCTCTGTTGTAGGTGCAGCCTTCTGTCCATGTTCTAGCCTCTAGTTCCTGTTGCAGTGGCACCTTGTCAGCCATTCTTTGTACTCTAGCAGTTCTGCCCTTCTCTGCTTGTGTGTTGTGATGGTAACAGCCATCCTCTATGCCTAGTTTTGGTGGCTTGTCTGCTCTCCTGTTTCCTGTCTGTTATGGTGGTGCCTACCTCTTTCAATACACTAGCTGCCATGGCACACCATTAGTTCTTTGAATCCTACATTCAGTTCTGTCCTCTGCTAAATTCCATGTGACTACCTGTACTGTACTGCTTTTAGCCAGTTCCTGTCTAGATCTCTCTCTGCCTGTCTTATTCAAGCGCCTCTAGGTGGTTGCATTTGTTGCACTCGTTCACAACCCCACTTCTGTCTACTTCCTGTGTGCTACTTGCCCAGCCAGGAGCACATATATTTAAAGTGCTACTGGCTCAAAAGCACAACCATCAACACTAGTTACCGTTTCTGCTTCAGCTAGCAGTAACGTTGGCTATTACTTCAGGTAAGAAACCAGTGATTGGTTCTCCAGTCCTGGTCTGCTCTGCACAGAGCATGCCTCAGCCTGCTTATCATGGTCTATTTCAGTCATCTCACATTTTTAACTATAGGTCATTAGATCATCCTTTCTTTGCAAGATATCTGTTATATCATAATTTCCAACATACAGTGGTATTTGGTAATCCATTGATATAAACTTTGAGATATCTCCCATATGAATAATATTTGACAAAAGTATATTTTTTGGGGTTGGCAATACTGTAATGAAAAGTGCCCTCCTTTCCCTCTGCTATGATGTGTACATCCAAGTTCCTAACATATACTGACTTTATACCCCTTAAGTTTTTAATAATAAAAGCATTCTGTCATTGTCCATGATTTTGTAAAGTAAGTACTGGTCTCTCAATTGTATTCGCTTCTTAGATATACAGCATTGTCTTCTAATTTATAATTTAGACAGCGACTTTTGAAGATCAAATGAGCGATTCATTGTTTATAAATCTATTCACTGGGAATGTGTGCCTGGCGTTGTGTTTTCATATATATATATATATATATATATATATATATATATATGTATATATCTATATATTTTTTTTCTTTTGCAAAGTAAAGAAAGCACTCACAGTTCTTGAGGTGAAGAAAAACTTGCTTGACATCTTGATAAAGGTCCAAGGTGGGGCAAAAACGTTGATGGAATAAACAAGCAAGTTTTTCCTCCCCTCAGCAAGTGTTGTGAGTGCTTTCTTTACTTTTCAATATTTGTATGCATGACTTTATCATAGACTGGAATCCAGGCATATATCTGTCATATTTGAGAGAGTGCACAACTTGGGACATTTCTATAGCAAGTATACCCTCTTTGAATTACATGGCTTTACATATTGGTACATAATAACAATCATCTGTTCCTTAGCAGGTCTAAAAATTAGGTAAATGCTACATCAGATGAACAACAACACATGACATATTGCACAGTGTCATGATTTACTTAACAAAAATAAATACACAATGGAGAAGCCATGTGTGAAAAACTAAGTACACACTTACTGATTCCATAAGAATTCAGGATTAGGATTAATTGATCATCAGCAAGTGTGACCATCTCTATAAAAGCCAAAGTTTTAGCAGTTTGCTGGTTTGGAGCATTCAGGTGTGTGTGTGTTAACACAATGCCAAGGAGGAAAGACATCCTCAATGATCTTAGAGAAGCAATCTGAGAACAGTTATAAGACCATTTCCATACAATTTAAAGTCCATTATTCTACAGTGAGAAAGATTATTCAAAAGTGAAAACATTCAAGACAGTTGCCAATCTTCCCAAGAGTGTACGTCCCAGCAAATTCACCCCAAGGTCATACTGTGCAAATTCTCCGAGAAATTGCGAAAAAACCCAAGAGTTACATCTCAGACTCTACAGGCCTCAGTTAGCATGTTAAATATTAACATTCCTGACAGTGCAATTAGGATGTATGGTTTTCTTGGAAGGGTTGCCAGGAGAAAGCCTTTTCTCTCTAAAAAGAACATGGCAGTATGGCTTAGGTTTGCAAAGTTGCATCTAAACAAACCACAAGATGTCTGGAACAACGTCCTTTGGACCAGAGTGTAGATGTTTGGCCATAATGCACAGCTCCATGTTTGGCGAAAACAAAACACAGCATATCAGCACAAGCACCTCATACCAGCTGTCAAGCACGGTGGTGAAGGGGTGATAATTGGGCTTGTTTTACTGCCACAGGACCTGGGAATCTTGCAGTCATTGAGTCGACCATGAACTTCTCTGTATACCAAATGTGAGGCCATCTGTCCGACGGCTGAAGCTTGGCCGAAACTGGGTAATTCAACAGGACAATGATCCCGAGCATACCAGCAAATCTACAACAGAATGGCTGATAAAGAAAAGAATCAAGATGTTACAATTGCCCAGTCAATGTCCAGACCTCAACCCGATTGAAATGCTGTCACGGGACCTTAAGAGAGCTGTGCATAAACAAATGCCCGCAAACCTCAATGAACTGAAGCAACGTTGTAAAGAAGAGTGGGCCAAAATTCCTCCATGACGATGTGAGAGACTGATAAAGTCATACAGAAAACGATTATTCAAGTTATGGCTGCTAAAGATGGTTCTACAAGATATTAAATCATAAGGTGTACTTAGTTTTTCACACATGGCTTCTCCATTTTGGCTTTGTTTTTTTTTAAATAAATCATGACATGGTGTAATATTTCATGTGTTGTTTTTCAACTGAGGTTGCAGTTACATAATTTTTAGACCTGCTAAGGAATATATAATTTTTATTATGTCCTTATATGTAAAACCATAGAATTCAAAGAGGGTGTACTTTCTTTTTCACATGACTGTATATATATACAAGGAGATGCAGGGGCTACAATAAACACACGCATATATACATACAGTACACAATATGTGCACTCAAACACAATACAGATAATACACGCAACACACACAGACAAAATGCATACATGCACACACTCAAGCACAAAACACAGACTCAGTATACACAATACACACAGAGACATATAAACAATACACACAAAATATGCACGCAATATACACACAGAGCAAAATGCTATACACAAAATGTTGTACACAATACACAAAATGATATATGCAGTGTGCAAAAGGCTATACACAAAATGAAATACACAATACTGTACGCATTATGCAAAAAGCTGTAGTGTGCTATATAGTGGTACACTATTTGCAAAAGCTGTGTTAATATTGCTGGTGTATGTATATATATATATATGTATGTATATATATATATATATGTATATGTATATATATATATATATGTATATATATATATATATATATATATATATATATATATATATATATATATATATTCTTAGACAGGCTAGCACTCTCAGGACTTTAAGTATTAACAAATTTATTAAATCGACGTTTCGGTTCAGTAAGAACCTTTATCAAGACATGTCTTGATAAAGGTTCTTACTGAACCGAAACGTCGATTTAATAAATTTGTTAAAGGGATAGTAATACTTTAAATGTAAAAAAAAAAAATATGTTGTAGGGTTTAACACCTACAAATTTCAACTTTGAAAATTAATAACTTTTGAATGAAACACCTTTCAGCAGTGGGAGTACCCTTGTTTTACTCAGGGGGATAAACCCTACAACATATTTTTTTTTTTACATTTTAAGTATTACTATCCCTTTAATACTTAAAGTCCTGAGAGTGCTAGCCTGTCTATGAATATATAAAAATTTGCTGGAGCACCCAGACCATCATTCATTGAAAGTATGAGTGCTAACTGAGCACCTGACTATATATATATGTATATATCTATAAACACATAGATGTATCCATCCTGGGGTATCCCTGGTGGCAAAGAGGAACAGCACACACCGTAGATGAATCAAACGCAAATAGTTTATTGAAGAATCAGCATTTTCTGCTAGAACAGTCTAGCCGAATGTTTTCGGTCCAATACAACGGACCTTCCTCAGGGAAAACCTGAGTACATCTGTATATTTAATTCCTATGGGACGTGCACTGCCAGAATTTAAATGTATATTATTGGATTTACTTTTAGTGTGTGCCACTGTCATTATTGATGTGTATATATATATATATATATATATATATATATATATATATATATATATATAAAAGAGAGAGAGAGAGAGATGTGTCTGTTATGACACATGTATAAATGAGGTGCAATGCATTTTAACCACAGATTCGAGGCACCAGGCAGGTGTGTTTTCACTTTGTGCTTATGCAACTAGTGTGTTCAAGTGTCCATTTTAGTATATGTTCACTAAGGTATAGGACATTGGGAAATGCGTGTGTGTGTGTCATAAATCCGTGCCCAAGTGATGGCTATTTAGTATGAAGTGGATGGCATGTCTGGATGATCTGTACCAGGAAGCATGAGGCTCCTGTATATACCAATGTATTCATACATATGCATAGAAGCAGATACTGTTACTGAGTGCCGCACTATAGGTGCTTCGTGTGAAATGCACCCACATTACTTACATTTATCTCTCTGAATCAGAATATTGTCCCCTCTAATATTTGTAGTCATATTCTGAAAAGTTATAGAGGTGGTTGTTTTTCATGATTTTGCCATTGCTTGGAGGACATTTTAAGTGGCTTCAACAGATTAGTTAATTTATTTAATTTGGGTAAATGGCTATTTTGCTCGAAATGAAGTATTGTTTTTGAAGTCTATGCTGGAATTATGTTGCAGTCTGTGCTGAAAGGTAGTATATTCATGATTATAATTAGATTGTGAGAAATAAGCATCCCCATGGAAACAACAGGAATGCCTTCTGATCAAAAATGATCATGTCTTGTCTCATGGAAACAGCAGAGCTTGCTGGATAGCTTATTAGTAAATGGCAGATGATTATTTATTGTCTGAATACAGTGGAATGTATATGTTTAAACCTGTTTTTGTAAGAGATTATGTATTCTTTACACATTACTCTGACACGTCCTGCTTATCTGTTATGCATTGTAATTTAATATGATTATTTGCTGTCACATTCTCAGTAGCATTTTATTACAAGAAGGAGAGAAAGGGATTTCACCACTTTGTATATTTGCTTTTAGCTATTTTGGTCAAAATTGGTTGCACTCCAGCAATTTTAAATGTGTTTTTTTCTTTGGGTGTGCTCACCAAAACCTGGACTGGAATTGTACTTTTGGAAGTTTTGACCAGCTTCTATTGGTTTAACCCCTTATCGACCGGCCGCGCGACGCGTTGCGGTCACTTAAGGACCATGGAGCATTTTTTTTTTTTGGGGATGTTTCCAGTTCCGGACTCCCGGGGGGGAGCCTGGAATTCCATGACGCTCATAGTGCGTCATGGGTCGTTAACTCAGATCTACCAATGATGTACTATGACCGTCAAGGGTCGTTAAGGGGTTAAGCACCCCTCCCACCCCCAGGTGCAATGTTCATTGTCTCTAGGACACTATATAATGTCTGTCAGAGAGTCTCTCTCCATTAATGAGTAAAGCTGACCGAGACTCAGCTCTCAGGATAAAGTAAATTAAGGTTAGTAAATGCCTAAAGTAAGAGAGAATCGGCTCATAAGACAAAGCATATTAAGGTTAGGTACTTGCCAAAATGAGGCACCTTAGCGTTGGTGGCAAGCTTAGCATTCTATGGCCATATGATGTGACTAAATCCTCATCTTTAATATAGTAGTGATATGCAGGCACAATGCCGCAGAGTAAAGGGTTAATGGTGATGAAAATTTGGATGTGCACCAATACTTTGTATATTTGCTTTTTTTTTATATATAGATATATATATATATATATATATATATATATATATATATATATATATATATATATATATACACACACACACACACACACACACACACACACACACACACATATAAGGGATGTTGAGGACACACACACCACATCACACCACACATGCAGATTTGGTCATATGGATGATGTAGTCACACACAAATATATGTCCAATCTGGTAGATTTCAACCAGATGGGATAAAGTCGGCTGATGAAATCTCACTGTGTGTGGGTATCTTAAATAGTGATCATGCGACATGACACCATGGAGCAAATTAATCGAACCATCTGAGTACCAGAGAGGTGGTCAGTGCATTGTGGAGTGATGTGCTTCATGCATTTCTAGCACTCATAAGGTTAAATTGGTATGCCTTTCCAAGCTAGTTCTCTACCATCATTTGCGTAATGATTCATCACTAAAAGAAAAACATAAATAACTACATATCTCAATTTACAGTTTGCCACTTAACATTAGAAAATATATGCAGTATAGACTACCAATTGACCTTCTTTAGAAATACATTTTATAATTACAGTGAGGCACATACATAGAGACAGAAGTGGAACAATTCTGGGGCATACCGGCTGCTGCAGCATACGAAACATAGATAAATGATCATTGATTTAAATAGGGTTTTTAACCCCTTTTGTGCTAGAAGACTACAACCCTTTACAAAGCAATGTGTTAGAGATCTTTAGCATTCAAAAGGATAAATGCCCAATTTAAACATAATTTAAATCAGTGGACATTTGTATTTGTTCCTCATGGTGCAAATGGCTTGACCCAGGATTTGTCCCACTTTTGTATTTCTACATATATTATAGTTTATAGGGTTGCAACGATACTGATACTGGTATCAGTGCCGATACCAGCATTTGCGCAAGTACTCGTACTCGTGCAAATGCGGCCGATGCCAGCACTGATACCCTGTGTCTGGGTCTGTGCTGCAGAAAGGGAGCTCGGGGAGCTGCTCACAATGCTCCCCGGTCGCCTCTCTCCCTCCTGCAGCATCGGAGCGTTGCCTTGGGTTACAATGGCAACGCTCCGACGCTGACCTCTGCCGGGGTTCGTGAGAGAACAGTGAGCACTCGGCAGAGGAGGGTAAGGCAGGCAAAGGGGGATCAATAGAGGCAAGATGGGGTGAAGAAAGAGGCAGAGAGGCGGATCAAGAGGGAGAAAAAAAGGCAAAAGGGACTAAGGGAGAAAAAAAAAAAGAGGCAAAAGGAGGAAGGATCAGGAGACAAAAGGAGGGGGGCCAAGAAGATGCAAAAGGAGGGGGGATCAGGAGGGAGAGAGAGAGAAAGAGGCAAAAGGGTGGGATCAAGAGTGAAGGAGGGGAAGAAAGGGGAATGAAAAGGGAGAGAAAAAGCCAAGGCAAAAGGAGGGGGCTCAAGAGGGGGAGAATGAAGCAAAAGGTGGGAATCAAGAGAGGGAGAAAGAGGCAAAAGGGGAGAATCAAGAGTCAAGAGGTGGTGTGTGTGTGTGTATATATATATATATATATATATATATATATATATATATATATATATACTTTAGGTACTTGGAAAAATGGCAAATAACCGCAAAAAAAAGTATTGGTAATTGGTATCGGCGAGTACTTTAAAAAAGTTTCGGTACTCATACTCAGTCTTAAAAAATTGGTATCGGTGCATCTCTGATAGTTTATTTTATACTGTTTATTGGGCAAACTGTAGTTTGCCAGCTGTTATACACTACAACTTTCATCATCATCAACAACATTATACTCTATAGTCTTGGCGCATTGGAAAGGTAAATCCAAGCTAATATAAGTTTTTTGTTTTTTTAATCCAGTGTAGTTAATTGTGTAGCATACCATACTGACAATCCAACAGTAATTGTGTTGTGTTGGTGATACATTTCAGTGGACAACACATTGTTAGTCACACATTATGAAAAGAGCTTTCAACACCCCTTATATTTCTTCAGGGGCACAAAGTTCCAAAAGGTTTGTAACTCAGTATGGGAAACATTTTTGTCAATCTGCTTAGAAGGTCACTGGTGTTTAAGAACAGATTGCTCTTATTTTAAAGGGAACACTTTCAAAACAAGACACCATAAAACTGCCCTTAGCTTCAAAAGGGGACAGAATGCCATGCCATTAAGGTCTCTTTTTATTTAAATACTGCTTGAGTTTTCAAATTTTCAAAATAAGGAGTGTTGTGTGATTATAAAATGTTAGTTAAAACATGCCAAGCCCAGACAGCAGTGAAAGCCCAAGTGAGCAGCTCCAAGTGCTAAGCCTCTTAAGAAATCTTCCACATGACTCAGGGAATCCTGGTCTGATGGTACCTGTAGAGGGGTGTCTTCTCCCTTTTTTTGGGGACACCTGGGAGTCCTCGGTCTCAGACCAGTGGGTTTTGTTGATAATCTTGGAAGGGTACCATATAGATTTTGGATCCCTTCCTCCATATTATTTCTTTTTGTCAAGTGTGCCAAAGGAGCCTGACAAGGCACAGCTGTTTCAAGAGGCAGTAGATTCAATGCTGGCAAAGAAGGTTCTGGTTCCAGTACCTCTCCTGGAGTGTGGTTCAGGTTTTTATTACAACCTGTTTGTGGTACCAAAGAAGGATTGAGGCTGTCATCCCACAACCTGAAATGTCTCAACAAATATGTGGTGATTACAAGCTTCAAGATGGAAACTTTGCATTCTGTCATAGCTGCAATGTGCCCAGGAGAGTATCTGGCATTCCCGGACCTTCAGGATGCTTATCTACACATCCCTATCCACCAAGACAGCAAATGCCATCAGGGATTTGCCTTCAGCTCAGATCACTAGCAGTTCACAGCTCTGCTATTTGGCCTTTATTTCTTTGCCTTACGTGTTCCCCAGGGTCATGGGGGCCTTTTCAGCCTTCATTCGCACCCGGGGAATCTCCATGACACCCTATCTGGACAATTTTTTACTCAAGGATCCCTCAGAGGAGCTCTTGGCCATCATGTTCAAGGCTGTGCTTGGCTTCTGGTCCACCATGGGTGGATTCTGAACTTCCCTGTGCCTTTCAAGGAACGAGTGTTCCTGGGGATGAAGTTTGACACCCACTAAAGGAATGTTTTCCTACCTGAGGATAAAATCCTTCTGGTGGTGCAGGAGGTATCTGAGGCCCTGGAGTGGCCCTCAGCCATGATCAGGGAGTACATGAGACTGCTGGGCAGACTGGTGTCAACACTTTAGGCTGTGCCTTTCTTTCAGGTGCATACGAGAGAGACATGTCGTCCAGACTTGGTCCTGGAATCCGGCGAACTTGAATCAGCTGATATCTCTCTCTGCAGGCCAGCTGGGACCTTCAGTGGTGGTTGCGCCTGCACAGTCTGGAACAGGGGTAACACTTTGTCATACAAGAATGGACTCTGGTCATGAAGGACGCCAGCCTGATCGGCTGGGTTGCTGTTCTGGGTCACCTGGGGATTCAGGAAAGGTGGACTCCAGAAGAGTCCATAAATGTCTTGAAACTCAGGGCGATCCTGCCAGCCCTTGTGTATTGGACCTCACTTTTGATGGAGAATCCAGTGAGGGTTCAGTCTTACAATGCCACGACTGTGGCTTACGTCAACCGCCTAAGGGGCACTCACAGTGCTGCCACTTGGTATGAAGTGAGATACATTCTCGGTTTGGCAGAATCCCACATTCCGACCATCTTAGCCATTCACATTCCTGGGGTAGAACATGTTGTGGTGGACTTTCTCAGTTGCCAAGACATAGATCCAGGAGAGTGGGAACTCAATTCGGAACTATTCTACCTGGTTGTGCAACAGTTGGGTGTGCTGACGATAGATCTCATTGCCACCAGGGAAAACAAAAAGGTTAGGCCTCAGCTGAGCAGTTGTGCAAGGCAGTGACTTGGTCTTCCTTGCACACCTTTGCTTAAGCACTACCTAGTCGATGTTATGGCATCAGCTAAATCCAGCTTTGACTGGAAGGTTCTGCAGTAAGCTCTTCCTGTCTAGAACCTGCACTCTTGTTTGCCATACTGTTGTTCAATTATTTGAGACCTGTTGGCTCTTGTTCTGGTGTGTCTTGTGTCTTCAATGTCCGTTGACATTTACTGTTTGGGCTATTCTGATACGGCATAGTTCTAGGTCCTTTCTCCTTTTTTCCTCATCTCTGAGAGCTTAGTGTTGCTATATCCCGATGGTAACTGTGCTCCATATAGGATGTAAGAGATTTTAGTGTTCTAACCTGTTAAATCCATTTCTCTTTAGTCCATTTGGAACACGTCTCCCACTCAGAGAATGGGAGCTTTGTATGGTCTTGCCTGCCTGTGCTGTGAAGTCCTTTTAGAGTCTTCCTTCTACTAGATGATCTTCTTCTCCTGCTTTCCTTGCTTGTGTGGCTTTGGTCACATTCATTCTGGGTCATTTACAGAGTGGGGAAAGGGTTGAGCTGAAGGGGGGGTAGTTAGTCTCCACCCACAAGACTCTGTCTTTGAGATGTGTCATGCCCTCCAAAGAAGAGACTCAACCCCTTGATACCTGTGTTCCATATGGACTAAAAAGAAAAGGATTTAACCGGTAAGAACAGTAAAATTCTATTTTTACTTATGCCACTAAAATCAAGTTTATGTTTTCTTCAACAGAAGTAAACTGTTACTCTTAGCCAAACTCTAGCTGTGGTTTGTTTCAGCTGCGAGACATTTTTTTTAATGTTTTCATTAAGTTTATTTAAGAGAGCTTCCCAGTGATCTGTTAATGCTTATATGGAGAATATTATTTATTTTGGAGAATGTGCAAGATCATAACCTTTTGAGTCTTGAGGATATCAAAAACTTTTACCTAATGGATCCCAGTAATGAGCAGTCTTGGAATCAATTTTGGTACATTGAGGTTTTAAGTTTATTAAACACCACATCTAATATAAGTGTGTTCCTAGAACATTTAATGAATTACAGTGCAGTCTTCTGAGTCTAATGAAATATTACATTTTTCCCAAGCGGTGATATACCTAGGTGGTTTAATTTTAGATTTTTCAGATTGTCTATAAAATGAAGATATAATCTTGGTACTATGCTTTTATAGTAGGGATAGTTTATACATATTTTTCCAAAGGCAGTAGCAGTAACCTCTGGGATAAGGTGTTTAATTTTGCAATATCGGAATCTTTCAGAAGTAGTAAAGTTGCATCTAATTCATTAGTTTAAATGTTCATAATTTTTTTTTTATTCAGGACTGGTCATTAGTAGTGCAGCATTGAAACTGGCCTGCCTTAATCCAGTTGGGAAGTAAGTTTTTTTAAGTATAGTTGCTGCTGGGAGGCAAGGAGAAATCAAGTTAAATTTAAATTTAGATCTCGCCCAAATTTATAAAGATGTTTTTATGAGAGGACCCATAATAAAATGTCTAAACAGGGAGAGATGGCATGTATACGTGTGTGTGTGTGTTTTTCTTTTTAAATTATTTGGATCCAGCTTGGATTAAGTGTGTTTTAACAAGTCAGAGTGCTACCTGAGACAAGAGAATAACTTTATAGTAGTGTGCTAAATGTGAGATGCTCAATCCTTCTATCCATTAATGTAAAAATAATATTTATCATTTAACCCTAAATATAAGAAAATGTTTTTTTTAAACGGAATATGCTTTATTGTACTGGAATTGGGAGAAATCTAAACAAATACAGATATTTTAGAAATAGATTAATTTTCACATAATGTGTGCATCAGATCTAAAATATATCCATTTCAACATCTATGTCTAGGTAAAGTTTTGATGAGTTTGGGGTAATGGACCTTAGGTGGTAAATTGTAGTACGGGGTGAGTACTGTAGCAAGGCATTGTCACTTTTTAGGTTGCCATACAAAATCAAAATTAAAATTTTAATATGTTACAATCTGTTATGGAAATGACTAAGCGAAACCATTCATGAAAAGCTTAAGGTGGGTCGTGTTATTTGGATAACCCTTACACCATCTCTAGCCATTAGGTATGGAATGTTTTTTTATTTTTGTACAAATAAAACTTTGATGTTTTTATTAAACTTCTGATGACTGGCTGTTGTTCGCCTGGCGGATCCACTGAGCTCTCCCTTCCGGTTCCCTTCTGTGATTTAGAAATAACTGCAGTAATTGTGGAAAGGGCTTCTCTATTATGCTGTTGTCCTGAGTGTAAAACACTAAAAATGTTCATAAGGTACAGAGCTAATTGTTTCTTTAGTTGTTTGTAATAAATGCTAGAAAGCCATCTGAGCCTGGTGTTTTAGCCGCTTTGAGGGCAATTTTAGCCCAAATTGCTTTCTCTTCAATTATGGGATTATTTAGCTTTTCTTAATTGGAAGCAGAAGTGTTCAGGATAGCTGAATTTGGCAACTCTACATTATTATTTTAATAGGATTGCTAGAGATCAAGCCATTGGAGAGCTTGCTGGATGTTATGAGAGGAGACAAAAATGTCTGATATCCATTTTCTGGCTTGTTCCTTTTGTTTTCTGTTCTGTTCAATATTATTTTTTTCGTCTTCATGTGACAGGCATAGGATTGGGTCATTTTTAATCTTTTTGTTTTCTTGGTATAATTATTGTTTTGGATAGAATGTGTTTAGGATGATTCCGCTTTCTAACTGGGTATTTAATTTGCACATTTACCCAACCTATCTCTCTTTTTTTTTTTTTTTAATTTAGGTGGATGTTTGGATACAAAGATCTCTGAAAACAACTCTGTGAGCTTTGCATATCTGGCTGCCTGGTAACAGACTGTGAATTGATACTTTCAGTGTTATACAGTGAAAGTATCAATTCTGGGTCTCTGCTTTGGAAGAATACCACAGTGTTGTGCTTTGAGATGCAGTACACACTTCCTTTCCAGAGAAAGTCAGAAGGAAAATTCTTTTCTGGATAGCAGCAATATATTTTTCTGTCTAGTAGTACGCATGTATGTGTACAGCCAGACAGACCTGAGGACTAGAGAAAATTGGCCTGCAGGCCATATTTTGTCCACCTCTGGTCTGGTTTCTAGAACTCCCTTCAAAGGCCTTTATCTTTATAGCTATATAAAGCTATTGATTCCAAAAAAGAGACATAGATAAGACTGAAGGAAACACTAGTATTCTTTGTACTTCTCAGAAAAGTAATTCACTTGGGGTTCAATTTTTTTGTCACTTTTTTTTTGAAGGGAAAATTACATATCAGATTTTTTAAAGATGACTTTTCTAAACTTGATACATTTGGTAGATTGATTGGAACAATTTCCAGATACATTAACTCGCCATTTGCAAAGCTTCTAAAATCCTTGCCTGTTAATAAAATCTGCTAAAAGTTTTTTCTTTGAATGAAAATGAAAGTCAATAACTTTAATATGTTTTATTCAAACTTTTTTAATGGAAATTTTTAATATTCAGTTTAAATTTGCCATTTTGACTATAAAACTTTATTACATCCTCATGTTCTTTCTTCACATGGTACCAGAAAGCAATCTGTAGTATATTAAAATAAATGTTTGTTTGTTTTTGTCAGCATTTGTTAGTACAAGTCCTAAACTCTGGACATTTTGATGACATCAAATAATAGAATGCTGTTTCAAGGAACACTATTGTTGAAGTTGCCACCTGGCCAATAAAATAATAGCAGGGCAGTAAAAATTGTGCTAGGTGCCAAAGACGTCAGTGGCATAAGCAGAAAGGCTGTTTTATATTTCAGAAAAGGCGTCATTCCCAACTATTATGAAATATGTAACATAGTCTTCTAAAATAGCACAATGTAATATTCACAGATATAAATATGAACAATAATAAATAACAGAGTACAACTCATTGTGAAATTACATGTGCTGTTATTTACCAGATTGGCATAAAGCTTTACCATGCATATATATTATTGGGACCCATAAGCATTGCAAAGACTGTATTCAAAGGGTCCTCCTCCAACACGTTTACTATAACATCTCTTCAGGGAATTTTTCATTTAGATAGGATTTTTTAGGTGTATTAGAGTAGGACTCGCCATAAAATGAGATACCTTGACTGGGTGGCAAGCTTATACATGACTTGGCCAATTTGTGAAACCAAATTCTCACTCATTTACTAAGAAATATGAAATATTCTCAATACAGTGCAGACATTCACATTTTATATAGAGGAGCGCAGGTTTGTCTTTTTGTATGTTTTGCACTTTGGGTTTCGGCCTAATGTTTGGGCGACTGGAGAACCCTCTAATTCCTTGCTGCCATCTATATATTTACTTTCACATTAAAATTTTATTTACTGTATGGATATGTTATGGTGAGTTAGCGCTGTGAGCTTTACTTTCCTTTCTTGCTGGAATATCATTCAGATTGTCAGTAAATAGCAGGTGAAGTAGATTACAGCTTTGTAATACTTGCGCTCCCTACCTTACTATAAGGAAAATATGGTATTCTTAACTATTAGTAATTATTTACTCTGCATTACTTAGTATGTTAAAGATATAGAAACATCTTTTGAAACAACACTCCTATACACATATGACACCACCAAAAAATGAAATGGCCATTTGCTCTGTAAGAACTGAGGAATGAAACATTTCCCAGCAGTGAGAACACCTATGTTTTTCTAAGTAGGAAAAGCTCTACAATAGTTATGTTTATCATACTGAGGTCTCAATTCAATTTTGCACTGTAAAACAACTGGTAGGGCAAAAATGGCTACTGACCGGAGGTGGGAGGGGGATGCTTTATCATTCAATTAACTACTACACAAATAGTATTGAATTAACACTCTCCATGGCCCGCATACTATTAAGATTAATCGGTGCTGCTTTGTTTGGGAAACATTACTATCCTTTGACAATGGCTGTAAGATTGTCACTGGTAGTTATAAAGGACAATCTTCTTTATATGAAAACAATGAAAGCCCTGCCCCCCTTAACAAGCTCTTCAGGTTTTTCCCTTATCTTAATTGAAAATTTTTCCTCTCTGCAATCTACCTGGGCACCTCCCTTCTGCTTTGGCTGAGCAGTGTTACGTCAGTAAAAGGGGCGGGAGGGGGACACTTTGTCATTGAATAACTCCTGAACTACTACTCTGACAGAACTGAAATAACACTCTCCAAAGTCCAAATACTATGATGATTAATTAGAGCTGTTATTATTATGAAACATTACTATCCCTTTAAGTTTTTCTATAAAATGGAGTAAGGAAGTTTATAAATTCACTGAGACACTTTTTACAAAGAAATGTTGATATCTGCAACAATTTAGCTCCAAATATATAAGGCCATTTCTAACCTGTTCTTATTTTTTTACCACATTTTTAAATGTAACTAGAATACATTATAAGTGCCAACACTCATAATATGGAGTAATGATATTTTAAGGATCCATTCACAAAAATGATCAAGAACAGTTTATATAAATTTCCCCCGTATCACCTAAAAACTGCATTGGTGATTTTGAAAGTGTTTTCAAAATCACTTACATGTTGTATCAGCCATATATTATTTACAGAACTATTTTCTGATTTATTTAGACTAATGGATTATACCCATTAAGGCATGCTATGCAGCACTTGCTGCCTTAGTCCTACATTACCTCCCCCACTCTTTGACCAAGAACAGCAGTGCATTGCCAACCTTCCTTAGCTCTGAATGGGTTAAATATCAGTGAGCTGGGGAGATAATACAAGGTTGAGACAGGAAGTAATGGCATGGCATGCCTTAATTAGTATGGTTTGTAAATCTAAATAAATTAAGAACTAGTTTTATAAATAAAAATGCTGATTCATTAAGCAGTGATAAAGAGGTGATAAAGTGGAGATGACTTCTCCAGTTAATCGCTTCTCCAATTCCTGTGTTATTCTTTGGAACCTATGCACTAAGATTTCTTTAGCTTTGGAGATCTTGGTGCATAGGCTCTATAGAATAACATAGGAACTGGAGAAATCATCTCTGCTTTAGCACCTCTTTATCACCGCTTAGCATACCTGGGAACTTTTGAAACAGGGCTACCCGGAGGGTAACCCTGTCAGTGCCCAGGGGGAGGAAAATTATGCGAATCGTGTCATAAAAGGGGCGGGGCTTAGTCACAGGGGGCGGGACAAAAAAACCCACAAACCCCCCCTGCAAAATGGATGTAAGAGGGCAGGGAGTGGGAGGAACCGGGCGGGATGGAGCACAAGTGGCCAGAGTTTCTACTTAAACTCTGCCCACCCGGTGATACACACGCTCCGGAGACCCGGTAATTCACTTTGAAATCCGGAGTCTCCGGAGCAAAACTGGAGAGTTCCCAGGTATGCCACTTAGTGAATCCCCCCCAGTTATTTAAGTGATAGTGCCCCTTCAAGAATGTTTAGTTAATTCAGCAATAAGTTATATATTTTACAGGTTTTTCATTTCATCTCTGCTGTGACCTATAACTATATAGACACGCATTAGTATCTTGAGACTATTTTCACAACCCATCAGCATACCTGTGAACTCTCCGGATTTGCCCCGGAGACACACCAGTTTTGAGAGTGCATTACTGGGTCTCCAGGGAGAGGCTGATTCTCTGGATGTGGGGAGTTTACTTTATAACTCTGCCCACTTCTGCTTCTTCCCGCTCAGTTCCTCCCACTTTTCCTCCTTCTCCACCCAGTTCCTTCCACTTCTCACCTACTTATCTGATACCACAGAAATCCACGCCCCCTTTTTTAGCGATTTGCTGCAATTACATTCCCCAGCTGCATCAGAGGGGATTCCACAAATGAGAGTTCCCAGGTACGCCCATCAGAATCATGGGTGTGGCTGTCTCCATGGCTAATCGCATTCAGTGATAAAATCGATTGTTTATTGTTTGGAGATGCAAAATAAATATAGCCCTAAAAGTTGCACAACAAATACATACAACTGCAGATGCTATATAAAAAAAATATATAAATAGACATAAGGAACTGATGACTGAAGGACTCTTCACTGGAACAACTGCTTATTTGTGGACCCCTGGTACAAACATGTTTTTTTTTTTTTTTTTTAACTCCTCAAAAAACAAAAATATTCTTCTTGAGGAAGAGCTAGATCCAATTGGGCCCTGGGACCTATGGACCATTTTGGAGGATGGGCTCCATCACAGCTTCATCCCCTGTAGTTACACCCCTACTAAATCTGATCTGCTCCTGTTTCTTTAAAAAGTAACCATTTCCCCATTGAATGCTCAAATCCAAGCTGATTATTTAGCTTAGAGAGGCCTACACGGATATACTATGTGGGTCTATAATAAGTGAGCTTAGGCCCAAAGTTTATATCTGTGTATACTCTCCAGACTGTTACTGAGACCTTCAGCTACAGTTTACACAGAAAAAGTCGGGGTAGGCAACATTTGGCTCTCAAGTTGTTGTTGGTCCACTTCTATCCTCATCCACAGCCAGTGTGAATGATCAGGTTTATGAGTGTTGTAGTCAAACAACAGCTGGAGAGCTACAAGTTGGTCACTTATGAACTAAAGCAACATTTCAGGAGACCTATGAAATGTGCTGTGAGATGATGAGCTTAACGGAGAGAGAATATGAGGAATAGATAGAGAGCATGAAGTAGAGAAAGCACCTGGTAAGATATCTCAGTTGGTTATTGCACCAACTGTGGGGAATTTGCTCAAACCTCAGGGTCACAGGTTCTAATCCTCGGCAGGGTCAAATCTCACACTGGACCAAATATCACACTGGACTAGAGGGGCAGTGTATGGTCCAGACTTTCACTTGCTGATGAGTCCTTCATCTTGCAGTAGACTGACAATTGCTGTAATCATATATATATAACAAACACACAGTCCAGTATTTGGACAGTGACACAAGTTGTGTTCTTTCGGCTCTGTACTCCTGCACATTGGATTGAAATGAAACAATGAGTATGTGGTTAAAGTGCAGGCTGTCAGCTTTAATTTGACAATATTTTCATCCATAAACTGTGAACCGTGTTAAAATTGCAGCCATTTTTATACATAGTTCCTCCATTTTAGGGGACTAAAAGTAATTGTATAAATAACATAAACTCAAAACAAACTTGTCATGTTTAGTATTTTGTTGAAAATCCTTTGCATTGGATGACTGCCTAAAGTCTTAAATCCATAGACATCACCAGGTGGATATCTTGCCTTGTGATGTTCTTCCAGGTCTGTACTGCAGCCATCCTCAGTTCCTGTTTGTTTTAGGCATTTTTCCCTACAGTCTTGTTTTCAGAAAGTGAAATGCATACTCGTTGTATTCAGGTCAGGTGATTGACTTGGCCAGTCAAAAGCATTCCACTTTTTGACCCTTAAAGCTTCTTGGTGTTTTAACAGTATGTTTGTGGTCATTGTCCTGCCGAAAAGTGAAATGCCTTCTAATGAGTTATGAGGCATTTGGTTCTATTCTGTACACTTCCGGATTCATGCTGCTGCAGTCACTTCATCAGTAAAGGCAAGAGAGACATTTTCCTGGAATCCATACAGGCCCATGTCATAACACTTCCTCCACCATGTTTCATAGATGAGCTGTTATGCTTTGGATCATGTGCTGTTCCTTTCTTTCCATCACTCTGGTGCAGGTTAATCTATGTCTCATCTGTCCATGAGTCTTTGTTCCAGAACACTACAGGTTTCTTTATGTAGTTTCTAGCAAACAGTAAACTTGCCTTTCTGTTCTTGAGTCATACCAGTGGCTTCCATCATATGGTAGACACTCTGTGGTTATGGTGGTGTAGTCTTCTCTTTATGGTAATTTCTGTCACTTCTTTGTCTACATTCTGGAAAGAGTTCTTGATCTGTTCTACAGTTGAAAAGATGTTTTTCTTCACAGTTGCAAGCATTCTTCAATCGTAATCTACAGTGGTCCTCTGTGGTCTACCAGGTTATTTGCTTTTGCTCATCTCACCTGTGCTTTCTTGCTTTTAACCATGCACCACACAGTTGATTTTGACATCCTGCAGTATCTATCTATCTATCTATCTATCTATCTATCTATCTATCTATCTATCTATGTGTGTGTGTGTGTGTGTGTGTGTGTGTAATTCCCCCCCCCCACTTCTGCTGGAATAAACCAGCCTCCTCTGGTAGTCATGTATGATTGAATTCCTGGCTAGAACAGTGATTTGGGAAGGAATGGGCATCTGTTCATCTCACACACTCCCCACTCTTCTCAACTTTCCCCCCTTCAGACCCTTTGTTCCTTAGTGCCATCACCGATTCCCCTCTCAAACCCATCACCCAGTCCTCTTACAATCCCTTCATCTGCTCCACTGTCATTTCCCTTTTTGTTCTCTGTCCGCTTACCCTCTGCATATTCCCTCCCCTCAACACAGCATATGAGCTGTCATCTGGATCTCCACTCTCCCTCATTCAAAAGGCTCACTTCTTTCTGTTTCCTCTCCTGCACCACTTTCTTCCTGCCCTCTCTGAGTCCCTTCACCAGAGACACTCTGTCCCTCTGCTATTTTACAATCCCTTTACCTGCTCAACTCTGATCCTACCCTCATTCACTCCCTTATAAAATTCAGAGTGTCCTGAGGAGCAGGCAGGAAATTTCTCCTCTGGTCAGTAAAATATTATTTATGTGCTCTTTTTGACGTGCACTTTAGCTAGGAAAAATCCAACTTAAAGCTGAAATTCGGGCCCACTTCCTTTACAGTGTGCTCACCTACTGCATTCTGTCTCCCCTGGCCCTGTATCATAGAGAGTTAATACCATGGCTGCAGCAGTACAAAAATATAGTAATGTCACCAGAATTCAAAGTGTGTATGTAAGAGAAAGGTGTGCGTGTGTGTATATGTATAGATTACATAACTGGAATTTAATTGAGTAAAGTTTTCTGTTGTAAAACGTAAAAATGCTCTATTCAGTAAAAATAGTTTTGTTGATTGGTAACACCTATGTCCATTACTATGTTTGTAGTGTGAACACACATTTTATTATATAATATTTTATTAACTAACATAAATATTTATTTGTATACATATGAAAAGTCTGCATGACAATCTTACATAAAAAAAATTAAAAATGATGTACAATTTGCAAGAGAGGAGGGAGACAGGTGATGTGATAATAACTTTCAAATGTGTGAAAAGGGAACTATATTTTAGGAATGTGTCGATTAATTTACCTGGCTAGATGTACTTTATACAGCTGTCGTTTTTTTCTATATTCATTTTTTTGCATTATATCTGCAGTTTCCTATATAAAGTGATCCCTTTTGAAGTCTTCCTCTAAGTCACTTCGCAGAACAAACAATAAGCTTCAGTAGGCCTGAAAGCAGAACTATCACATAGATATAAGTGGCCCTCAATGAATTTTTAGTATAGCGGTAATCATTATTTGGAATCCTAAGTTCACCTCCAGACGACAGAGCAGACATCTTGCCGAAGAGAGATCTGTACGCCTGCGCTGTCCGTCCCAGCCTGTTTCTTGCAGTACAGTGCAACTCACCCTTTTGCAAATAGTATAAACTTACATTTTCTCAAGACTACGGAAGCATGGCCATTTTAATACATAGATAGATGGGCCGATTGTTTTATATTGATTGTCAGAATCTATGTTTGTATGTTGGGCATACATGCATGGCTGTAGTCACCATGTAAAATATCTAATAATTGTCAGTGTAAATCAGTGGAGGGTGACTTCACCAACAGTTTCATCCCTCTGTTAATGTTACATGTGTGTCCTATTAGTTCCACATTTCTAAGTGAGTACTGCAAAGAATAAGCTTTTGTTGAACTACAACTCTGATCATCTTCACCATTTTGAAAGTTAATTTAATTTTTCATCTATGAAAATTTTCTGTTTCAGGTAAACAGATAAAAGATGGGAAAAAGCCTGAGCCCTGCAAACCAATCCTGAAGGTGGAGTACAAAACGACAAGATATGGGTAAGCAATTTTTAATTTATATATAAAAAGATATATAAAGATATCAAGTCACCTCCTTTAGTAATGATGTGTTACTTTGCTGGAGACATGTAATGGAGCAGTGCTTTGCTGACATAAAGAGAGCACCCCATTACCGCAAATTGAATGCACTCATGCAGTGAGCGTGTTGAGGCTTCGGAACGCTTAATCCTATTTTTACAAGTGAAACATTGGACGTTGTGATAATATTGCATCCTCCAGTGACTGCCTTAACCATGTGGGCAAGACCTGTATGGGATGGCCTTGTGACCTAGCTCCACAATGACCCACTGAGAGTATCATTGCAAGAAAGCAGCACTCTGGAGGTAAGTAAGCATTGGCGGACTGGCATGAGCTTAAATGGAGCTCAGGCAAGTCACCATATGTACATAGCCTAAAATTCTACATCTGTCAGCTGTAATGTACTCAATACAATATTGTCTTGAATAGTTTAACACTAAGATATATATATATATATATATATATATATATATATATATATATATATATATATATATATAAATGTATACTCGGCCTAAGCTGGATCAGGCGAGACAGCACTCAAAAAGTAGATGAAGAAAAACGTGATTTATTCCATGCCGGTATCTAATACACCAGCTTAGGCTGAGTATACATTTATATACATTATATGGGACGTGCACCAGTTCATTTCTCTATAATTAATTATTTGATAAGAGTGCCACTGCCAACCTCTATTGCTTAGATATATATATATATATATATATATATATATATATATATATATATCTACAAGAATGAGGAGAGCTCCAAACAGAAATATAATAACTATCAATAATTATTTATTAATAACCAATATAAAAACATATATATGAATATCCACAGTACATCAAAAACAATATTTGACATGAAAAGATGGGAGCAATTATATGTACCGGGTTGCAGAGAGAGAGAGACTGAAACTGACTGCTCCGGTCATGGAGCAGTCAGCTTCAGAGATGAATTAAGACTTCATAAGGCCCTAGGCAAGGTACCATTTGGGGCCCCACATCTCTTGATCCAGTGCTTCTGACACATAGTGCTGTTGCAGGTGCTGGCATTGTGGCTCTAATCTAACTGGGAGCAACTGGATGATGCTGGTCTCTTTAAACAAAAAAAGGCATCTGACACAGGATGTTCCTGGAAGCACCAGCAGGGCCTTTATATGTGACCCATCAATTGCAGCCAGGGCCCCTCAAATTGCCATGGGCCATAGGCAGTAGCTTAGGTTGTCATAATGGATGATCCGGCTCTAGTCAGCTTTAGATGACCAGTGTGATCACAGCTAAAAAAAAACTCATAACATAACAGGACTGTCACCAGTCCTTAAAGGGGTAGTAATACTTAATTATTACTAATCCCTATATTTGAGAGATAATTGCTCCTAAAGTTGCCCTCTCCCTCCCCCTTCCCTGAAGTCAGTGTTGTAGCTGACTGAAGGGAAATACGGTCTTACGATCATCAGTAGAGCTGTGATCACGTTAATAAAAAAAAAATCTTTCACTAAAACGGTTTTCTACGTGTGCTTGCAAACCAAGCATATGTAGAACACCATTTCAGTGAAAGATTTCTTTTTTTATTAACGTGATCTTGGCTGTGATGCAGAGCCGCCTGATGGTCGTACGACAGGCTTCTCTGCAGTCAGCTAGAATGCTGACTACAGGGAAGGAGGGGGAGAGGGCAACTTTAGGAGCGATTATCTCTCAAACCATAAAGGTTTGAGAGATGACACTGGGGGCAATACATTTATTTTTAATATGACTTTAATATAGGGATTAGCAATAATTACGTGTTACTATCCCTTTAACGGACTGACAGCTGTGACTGTCCTGGCCCATCCAACAACCTAAAGCTGCAGCGTTGGTAAGCACTTTGAGCAGAAACATGAGAGATTTTATTTTTGGCATGTTACACTTCACATGTAGACTATAAAAATTTATATAAACAGGAAGTTTAATCTGTACCATTTGAAGCAGTTATGATATGCAGAGGATAATTACCATTTTAAAAAGGTTAACCCTACTCAACCATGAGAGTGAGATTGTCCCATTTCTTAAGATCAAGGAAATTTTGGTAAGTAGCGGCCTGAAATTTGCTTGGAACACAGTAAATACATTACATTAATCTTAGTGCCTAGATATTTTATGGAATCTCTAGGCCATTTAAACAGACTTGTCTCTGTAATGATCGGAATTAGTATGGTGGGGGACTATTTAGAGCTAAAATTTCTAATTTAGAATGATTATGTTAAAATTTAGAGGTTCTGCTGAATGCATTTAAAGGGATAGTAATGTTTCAAACTAAATGCAGCTCAGATTATTCTATATAGTTTTTGGTCCATGTAGAGCATTATTATAATTCTCTACAATGTGTAGTTCCAGAGTAATTGAATTATAAAATGTAGAGATGCACCGATACCAAATTTTTAAGACCGAGTACAAGTACCGATACTTTTTTCAAGTACTCACTGATACCAATTACCGATACCTTTTTTTTGCGGTCATATGCCAGTTTTCTAAGTACCTACATGTTTTAGGTACTTGGAAAACTGGCAAATGACCGCAAAAAAAAAGTATTGGTAATTTGTATTGGTGAGTACTTGAAAAATATTATGTGTATATATATATGTGTGTGTATATGTATGTGTATATATATATATATATATATATATATATATATATATATATATATATATATATATATATATATATACATATACACACACACACACCACCTCTTGACTCTCCCTTTTTTACTCTTTCTCCCACCTTTTGCTTCATTCTACCCCCTTGAGCCCCCTTCCTCCCACTCCTCCTTGACTCACCCTTTTGCCTCTTCTTGGCCCCCCTCCTTTGGTCTCCTGATCCCCCCCTCCCTTTGCCTCTTTCTCCCTCTTCACCCCACTGTCTGCCTCTTTCACCACCCCCTGCCCCATCCTGCCTCCTTTACTCTCCTCTGCCGGGTGCTCGCTGTTCTCTCGCGAGCCCCGGCAGAGGTCAGCGTCGGAGCGTTGCCATGGTAACCCGCGGCAATGCTCCGACGCTGTAGAGTGAGAGAGGTAACCGGGGAGCATTGTGAGCAGCTCCCCAGGCTCCCTCTCTGCAGCACCGACCCTGACACAGGGTATCGGTGCTGGCATCGGCCGCATTTGCGCGAGTACAAGTACTCGCGCAAATGCTGGTATCGGCACCGATACCAGTATCGGTATCGGTGCAACCCTAATAAAATGTCCCCCCTCCCAATCCTTTTACCTGTGTAAAGCTGCACCGCAAGATCGTGTGGATGGATCACAGCAGGGGACAATCTACTGTGAGCATAAGGAAAAACATGCCCTCCTCCTTCAAGGAGGGGCAGGGTTTTTCTTAAGCTCACAGTAAGAAGATTGTCCCTCTCTGAGAGCTGTCCGGTCAAGAGACCAGATTCCACATCTGAGGGGAGGCGGCTTACACTAGATAAAAGGGGTGGGAGGAGGACACTTATGAATTAATTAATCTGGAACACGCATTGTAGGGAATGATAAGAACGCTCTACGTGGCCCAAAAACTATAAAGAATAAGCGGAGCTGCATTAATTTTGAACTACCACTGTCCCTTTAATTCTGTCACACTGGCTATAAAAGATTCCACAGGATTAATGAAAACAAGCAATAGGTTATCTGCAAATAAAGCTAGTTTATATTCTCTATCATTGATGTGTAGATCTGTAGTTTTTAATATTAGTACCTAGATATTTTATGGAAACTCTTACCCATTTAAACAGATATAATGTGGGGGGAATTATTTATATTGATCATTTCTGATTTAGAATGATTAGGTTTAAATTTAGAGATTCTTCTGAAAGCATCTAATTTGTTAACAGTGGCTGGAAGAGATTCTCCAGGTTTATTAACAACCAACAACATGTTATCCGCAAATAAAGCTAGTTTATATTCTTGATCATTGTTTTTAATAGAATTGTCTAGACTTCTAGAATGGAACTGGCTAAGACTTCCATTGTTAAATTAAAAATATTAGGAGAGAGGGTAGCCCTGCCTAGTTCCATTCCTTAAGGGAAAGGAATCATATTCTTTACTTTGATTTTGGCTGATGGTCTACTATATAGGGCCTTGGTGAAATCTAAGAATTTGGGGGTCAAAGCAGTAATGAAAGAGGGTTTCCCTCATAATTGTCCAATCAATACGGTCAAACGCATTCACTGCATCTACTGATAGCAAAAGAGTGGGGGTGTTAATTTTGTGGACCTGGCGTGTACGGTTGATTATCTTGTTGGTGTAATCTCGAGTTTCACTCCCAGGGACAAAGCCACATTGGTAAGGATGGATTATATTAAGATGGAAAGGTTTGATTTTATTTGCTAGTCGAGAAGTGAGGTCGGCTCTAGCGCATTGTGAGTCTGGGGGCTCTGCTTTCTTTTGGCCAGATGGTGAAATGAGCTTTTGTGAATACAGGAGAGGAATGTAATTGTATTGGAATGGCATTTAAGGTTCTAGTTAAAGGGATAGTAATACTTCGTTTTAACTTTATTTTATTTTGTAGGCATTAAAAAAACATGAAGAACGATATAAGTCTTATGTCTCAAACCTTTATGGTTTAAGAGATATTCACAAGCAAAGTTTCCCCTCCACGCCCCTTTTTCCTAGTGTAAGCCATCTCTTCTCAGATGTGAATCTAGTTGTAAGACTAGACAGATAACAGAAGGGGACATTCTTCTTTGTATGAAAACAATGAAAGCCCTTCCCCCCTTGACAAGTTTTTCAGCTTTTTCCCTTATCTTAATTGAAGATTGTCCCTCTCTGCAGTCTACCTGGGCACCTTCCTTCTGATCTGGCTGTACAGGGGGGGATACTTTGCTTGTGACTATCTCTTAAACCATAAAGGTTTGAGAGATAAGACTTATATCATTCTTCATGTTTTTTTAATGCCTACAAAATAAAATAAAGATAAAACGAAGTATTACTATCCCTTTAAAAGGGGCCCTGGGTGATTAGAATCTTTTTTTTAAAGATAAGGGGTGCTCATCCAGGCCAGGCATTTTACCATAAGGTATTTGTGTAAGGTAGGCATGTGGGGGTAGTTGGCTTTCACACATTACAAAAAATGTGCCCCTCCATCACTTTGTCATGGTGTTCATTAGGAATGGCATATAATATAGATTAGAGATGGCAAAAAAAGAGAGGGGGAGGGTAGTACAAAAGGGAGAGATTACAGACCGGAGTAGGATATAGTCCAAAGCTATAGTGTAATGTGAAGTATGTCAACATTGACAGCAATGGAAAAGTACTATACAATCTGTGAACACCAGGACCAGCAGATAATTATATTAAACAACAGTTAAATCGAGCAAGAGGCTGTAATGGAAGTGATTGGCCTTCAGTCTCAAATCTGATGAGAGGCATAAACAGTATCAAAATGATGTAGCGTAGTCGATAATTAGGCTATTGTCACAGTAATCAGGCAAATAAGGACAGACACAAAGATAAAATATAACCACCTTTATTTATTACAGCAGCAATAATGGTAGAGCCCACACAGAACCCCAGACATATGTAAATAGGACCCAAGATCCCTCCGGAGCTGCACACTCTGCTGTGCACTGCACTACCCAAGATCTCGAGACTAGGGAAGTGGCTCAAGTGGGACAACAGAAGAATGGCAGAATATGTGTAAGTCACCTCTTGGTCTGCAAACAGAGGCAACAGAGAGTGAGAGCCCACCAGAGCCAGGAGGCACCGAGACTACAAGTCAGGCAAGCAGGTAGTGTAGGAAGCAAGTAGGCAGGTCAGACAAGCCGGGGACTACACGGAGTGAGAGTAACCAGGCCACTGGTCAGGCAACCGGAGACTATGCTGAGCGATTAGGAGCCAGGGCCACTGGTCAGGCAAACCGAGAACTACAAGGAACTAAAGTAGCCAGGCCCACAGGGAAGGCAACCGGAGGCTACACTGAACGGTTAGTAGCCAGGGCCACTGGTCAGGCAAGCTGGGATCATACACAGAGTGAGCAGGCAGAGCTACAAGTCAGAACTGATGTGAGTAGTCAGACAAGCTGGGGTCATACACAGAGGGAATATCAGACAGGCACGGATCACAACGGAGCAAGCAGAAGCTATCAGAAACATCACGTAAGGGAGATGACTCCTAGCCCCGAGGAGGATTATATAGGAGCAGAAGGATGCGGGACCCAATTAAGCCACCCAGAATAGGCCCATAAACAGGCATCCGAGCCAGTACCTGTAACAGACATAGTAATGCAGAGGTGGCCGCAGGGATGCTGGCCGACACACCACAGAGGAAGGAAGCACAGGCTAACTAGGCCTCAAAGGTAGACTGTGATAGCTAAAAGCCTCCTAATCCCTAATCTTTCCAAGCACAACCACTCCCACTGAGCATCACTCAAATTTTCTTCACCCCAAACCTTCATAGCTGATGCCCAAAATGAGAGAATGTACCTGGTGAATGACAAGCCCAGAGAGGAGATCTGTACATGAGATGAAGAAACCTTTTACCTCAAAGCCCAGTGAGCCCACCCTGTCTTGATTTTTTTAAGAGCACTCTTGAGTATGTAGGCAAAAATAATTTGCAAAGGACTAAGAATAGCCTTTTGTGGATCAATATCCTAGTGTGAGACCCTATCCATCAAATTCCAAGCCACACCCCAACAATAACTTTTTAACAGTAGTTCCAACAAATAAAGAATCGATACAGGATGTTACACGTACACTCAATGGATTTGTTTCCTATCTGAATTTGTCTCCTTCAAGATCTTTCTGTAGTACCATTCTGCAGGAGAACTTAGGTCTCTGCAACTCCCAGGTAATCCACCTGCTTTCCTTGAGGGAACCCCGGTCCTTTGCTCTCTTGTCTTTAAATGTGCCCCCCCGATGACCCAGAGTGGTTACCAGCTGGAGCTTTCTCACAGAATCACATGCTCCACTGCTGCAGGAACCAGGAGCCCACCACCACAGGCCAATATACTTATCCAGCCTGGCTCCACCTATCAGGTGACACCCCAGGATCTCCTAAAAACTTGCGGGATGCTTGGTCTGGCCACAAGAAATGACAATGGGTGGGGGTGTACTCTACCACCTATATATCAATGATGGAATACCATACATTCTGTTTTTAAAATATGCAGTTGTTTAGGTTAAATAGAGTTTATACATTATGATTAATTTTATTTGGATGTTGCTGAAATATATTTTGGCAAAATGTATATATTTTTCACGTATTCATTCTTTTGACAGTAATGTTCACCTGTTTTCTTTTGTGTTGTATACAAATTTGATAAAGCTATAGCATTAATTCACAGTTATATTTTATGAAAAGCATAAGAATAGATTGATTAATAGTTCTCTTCGACTTTTCGTTCCTTTGTATTCATTCAATGAATATGTTTTGGAAGAAATTCACCTAAAAGTGAAAAATGCCAGCTAAGAAGATTAAACAAACAAAAAAAAACATTCTAAATGTTCAATAAATATTTTGCTCAGTATCTGTAAGGAGGAAATGTAATCCAAATGTGAATAATGGTAGCGCAATAAATAAGACCTCTTAATAACTAATACTGGTGGAAATGAATGAGTGAAGAACCTACTACAATGTGAATATGTAATAGAAAAGTTTTCTTTTGTTGTACCACACTGGCAATGTTTCTGGTGCTTCAGAGCCAGTACAAATTCAAGAACTCAAGCTATACCAATACTGATCTCATTAAGTTGTCAATCAAAACAAACTGATTAAAGCAGAATACCTTTTCTAAGCTTTCAGATTTTATTTAGGTTAATGCAGTCACTGATATCTAATACAGTGAAGAAGAGCTGTAAAGGTTAAATATGAGGACATCTTTTTCACCAATACCCCAGTTAAGCATTATTGACATTATGTTGAATTATTACAGTCAGATTGTGTATGGAGGATGGTGACAATGTTTGCCAGAAGAAAATGCATTTGCCACAAGACAACAAAAATAATTGTTACTCCAAGCTGTCAAGACTTTTTAAAGGGATAGTAATGTTTCATAATAAAAGTAGCTCTAATTAATCATCATAGTATTTGGACTTTGGAGAGTGTTATTTCAATTCTGTCAGAGTTGTAGTTCAAGAGTAATTGAATGATAAAGTATGCCCCTCCCGTCCCTTTTACTGATGTAACACTGCTCAGCCAGAGCAGAAGGGAGGTGCCCAGGTAGATTGCAGAGAGGGACAATCTTCAATTAAGATAAGGGAAAAAACGTGTCAAGGGGGGCAGGGCTTTCATTGTTCTCATAGGAAGAAGATTGCCCCCTGCTGTTATCTGTCTGGTCTAGCAACCAGATTCCACAATCTGGTTTACACTAGGTAAAAGGGGCGGGAGGGGGAAACTTTATCCTTCAATTACTCTTGAACCACAACTCTGACAGTATTGAAATAACACTCTCTTATGGCTCAAATATTATGAAGATTAATTGGAGCTACTGTTTTTGTGAAACATTACTATCCCTTTAAAGCTAGCCATCAACATTTAAATGTATATTAAGCATTGTATCAAGCAGTTATACATTTGCTTATTCAGTGCATTCATGATTAAAATGCAAATATATATGTGTGTGTGCCAAGTGTGTTTACAGCAAAAGCTTCTAGTTTCATTTAGATTTTCCAAAATGCATTCTATGTAGCTTCCTTTGTGATGGAACACTAATATTTTATAAAATTAAACCTCCTCTTACTTTAATTTGAGCAGAAAACCCAAATGCCCATTATGAATATTTTAGATTTGTTCTACAAAATTAATCTTAAATTAGTAAAGGATATCATGTCCACGGATGCAGACAGGACTACAATGTCCTCTCATTTAAGACTTCCTAAGAAGAAGCCCTGTTGGAGACATTTGGTGTCCTAATCATTCCACCATTGTGGACATGATTTCCCATACTAATTACATTTTGGAGAATCAGTCCATGCAGCATTGTTTCTGGTGGCTCTTATCATTTTCTGCCCATATTAAGGTACATGATAGTGTTATTATACATAGGATGAAGTTTGTGGATTAAACAATATTATGCAAAATTAACTACTGCATTACTTTAGCCAGTAGTCACCATTACAAACACTGTGGCCTCCAGTTTTGAGGAAAGATAGGACCAGTAGCATAACTACATTGGGGCCCCATAGCAATCTTATTTTTGGGGACCCTGTCACAAAAAATATTTTCAAAGAAGCATACCTAGAACCTACTGAGCCCTGGGGCTTAAAGGGATAATAATACTTAAAATGTAAAAAAAATATGTTGTAGGGTTTATCCCCCTGAGTAAAACAAGAGTACTCCCACTGCTGAAAGGTGTTTCATTCAAAAGTTATTAATTTTCAAAATTGAATTTTTTTAGGTGCAATATCACAGTGGCCTGAAACTGTACAGTGGCGCTGTTGCTACACAATCCTATGGACAGCTCTGGTCCCGGGACCATAAATCTCCATAGGATGGTGTAGCAACAGTGCCACTGTACAATTTCAGCCCACTGTGATATTGCACCTAGAAAATTCAACTTTTGAACGAAACACCTTTCAGCAGTGGGAGTACTCTTGTTTTACTCAGGGGGATAAACCCTACAACAGATTTTTTTTTTACATTTTAAGTATTACTATCCCTTTAAGGACTCCCTCGGACTCTGGGCTTCTGTACAACTGCACCCTCTCCACCCTATAGTTACACCCCGGGATAGGACTAGAATGATCAAGAAGTGAGAATTTCTCCAAATTCTACATAATTCTCTGGATCCAGATTACTGATATTCTTATAAAACCTTCACTGCTTGACAACTCATCTACATAGAATAACATACAGTTTAGAGATACATTCTCAGTTCTGGATAATCTACACTACAAATATGCAACCATTCATATGGCTGAAATAATTATAAACTGTACCCAATGTATACTTTCACATACATGCAGTCTACACAGCAAAGTGTTCTTACCACTCGATACATATTAAATACTTATACACTGTTACATGTTCAGTGTTAAACTCATTGAGACCTGGACATATGCATGATAACATTTAAAAAGGTAGTAATGTTTCATAATAAAAGCAGCTCTAATTAATCATCATAGTATTTGGACTTTGGAGAGTGTCATTTCAATTCTGTCAGAGTTGTAGTTCAAGAGTAATTCAATGGCAAAGTATCCCCCTCCCGCCCCTTTTACTGATGTAACACTGTTCAGCCAGAGCAGAAGGGAGGTGCCCAGGTAGACTGCAGAGTGGGACAATCTTCAATTATTACTTGTCAAGGGGGGCAGGGCTTTCATTGTTCTCATAGGAAGAAGACTGTCCCCTTCTGTTATCTGTCTGGTCTATGGACTGGATTCCACATCTGAGAAGAGATGGCTTACACTAGGTAAAAGGGGCGGGAGGGGAAACTTTGCTTGTGAATATCTCTCAAACCATAAAGGTTTGAGAAATAAGACTTATATCGTTCTTCATTTTTTTTATGCCTACAAAATAAAATAAAGATAAAACGAAGTATTACTATCCATTTAAAGCATGCACACCAGGGGGAGATGGACAGAGGTGGGTTTACCAGTGATAGGAACTCTTCTCTTTCTACATTATTCTGTAGAGTTTATGCACTCAAATCACTGCAAATTGAAAAAGAGACTCCATATAATAGCATAGGACCTGTATGTATGTATGTATGTATACCTGGAGAGTTTCTCTCAGTAGACAGTGCATCTCATGTTTATTTTGCCTTATTATATAACTCCAGAAGTAATTCTCACTTACAACAGAGGAATCTAGAGAGCAGGTGTGAGAAATCTGTTATTCTCTACCTATTGTTGGATTACATCTCCCTTCGTACCCAATTTAATTTAGAAGTTTGGTAAAATCAGTTTATTCATGTCATACTTATTTGTTACCCTGTGTGTTTTCAATTAAAATCACAACATATAGACAATGAATGTTAATTTGAATATTTCCAGCATTTGTATTTTTGATTCTCTGTTCATCTGCCTTGATTTTTCAAATTTTTTATTATTTTGTCTCAGTCTGTTACATCCACTTTACATTTTAACATGCCGACACATTTGTATCATATACAGCTTTGTATTTAACCCCGTGAGGACCAGAGTGGTCTACCTCTCTGGTCCTCAAGTGGTTTATATACTGTATACTACATTATACAGTTAACAGAAACATTGGGCCTTATTCTTCAAGCTAAAGATATGCAGTTCTGGAGCAAACAAAAGAAAACAGCAGCACAGAAGAGTATTTTACGTATAGTATTATGAATTCAGTATAGGAACTATCACCTCCAACCAAGCACTCTCAAAGAATATTACTCACATTCTGTAGAAGCATAGGAAGCCACATCTAGTATTTATGCTCTCCTCCATTCACACCTTTGTTTGTCCTACTGGTTCACCAACATGATGATATTATTCAGCTGCATACATTGATTCTAGCATGTCAATCAATATTGGTTGGCTACTATTTTTTTTAATTTTTTTAACATAAGTTTTTCTTGTGTAAATTAGTTTTTTCTATCTAATTAGGTAGCATTGTTAAATGTTCTAATTAATGTACTGCTATATCCCCTTTCTCTAAAAAAAAATCTGTGGGATCACTACAATTTCTCCTATGCTGATGGTATTGACCATATGGATTCATAATCTAGGCTTCTCTGGGACATATCTTACCTCCGTTTGCAACTAGGACACTAGTGCTTCTGGTGGACTACACTATCAATTGACATCCCATGAAATGACCTCTAGTTTTTGGGGAGTACTGACTTCAAACGACTAAAGAACCACATTGCCATTGCTTAAGAAAAACACTACATTTCCAAGAATCCCTTGCTTGCCAGGCTTTCTGGCATGGGAAATAGTGGACTTTCAGTACTCCTCTTCCTTTTTCAATTCCACATGCTGTGCAGAGACTGGTCTCTCCATCTTGCTTGTCAATTTAGCCCCTTGCAGTGAGATATGTGCTTCTTTTATTCTCTTGCTCTACTTTGTGAGGTTTTCTGAACATGACAGAAGCCAAGGGACACATTAGCAAGTCCTTTAATCCGTTGCTCCTCATGTGAAACTCTCTAGGGAGTATTTTGATACCTTATGTCCCTCTTTCTCTGTGGCCCCTATACTACCACCAGGGCTCTCATCTGCTGAACTAAAAACATTTTGGGTTAAGGCTGTTATCTCTTCATTCACATCAATCCCCTCATCTATTCAGGGGGTCCTAAACTCTTTATATGTGGGACATCCTCCTCACCCTACCAGGTGTTTAAGCTCTGTATTTGGGGTCACACAAAAATCATTGTTGATTCCTCAGATGAGTATGAGAATAAGGATGGAGATGATTTTGACTTGTCTCTGTCATTGGGGGATTGCAATGAAGATGACTGTCACGGGTCATACAAATGAGATCTGGACATGTGCTGTTAGGTAACACAATTTTATTGAAACAAACAATGAAATAGTAATATACAATATATACAGTATGAGCACACACAACAGAGAAGGCGACACAACGAGGATAGGAGACTGCCTCAGTGTGGTACTTGTACGTAGACTCCTTTATGAGAAGATAGGGAATGGTAGGCAACCACAGGTCCGCACCTGCTCTAGACCAATGAAACACAGAACGAAGATATCTGAGCCTCATGAGGGGCAACCTCAGGTCCGCACCTGCACTTAGACTAATGAAACACAGAGTGAAGATATCTGAGCCTCAGGTCCGCACCTGAAGGAACACTGGACGCTCAGAAGGCAACCAGGAATGAGTCTTCCAGAGCCACAGGTCCGCACCAGAATGGATATCAGTCTAACGGGAGGCCACACTGAGAATAGCCATATAGAGTCACAGGTCGGCACCAGAATGGATAGTCCGACAAGCCAAGGGTCAATACTCAATGGGTAGTAAGCCAGAGCCACAGGTATGCCCCAGACTGGTTATCGGACTAGGCCAGGGTCATACACAGGATAGTCAGACAGAGCCACAGGTCAGTACCAAAACGGATAGTCAGACAGGCCAAGGGTCATACATGGGGCATATAGTCAACCAGAGCTACAGGTCCACACCAGAATGGTTATCAGACTAAGCCGAGGTCATACAAGGAGTGAATAGTCAGACAGAGCCAAAGTCAGCAACAGAATGGGTAGTCAGACAAACCAGGTAATACACAGGATACAACTCAAAGAACTGGCACTGGACACCAATGAAAGGGCGACTGAGCCCTGTGTCCAGGCAGTATTTAAATGCCTACCCCAGGAAGAGGAGGAGAATGGAATAGGTGACTGTCCCTTTAAATGGAGTGTGAGTCCGTGTGAGTGTGCACCTGTATGTGACGTTACCCAGCATTAGCCAGGCCATCTACAACGAAGCGGCTGAAGCTGTGAGACAGAATGCAGCTGCGCCGCGAAGAGGATGGATGCAGCCGGCCTGCTTGCCCAAGGATAGGGCCAACATAGTATGAGGTACACACTGCAGCGCTCGAGCGAGCCACCGCCAACTATGACAATGACATTTTCAAAGGGAATAAAAAGGAGGTACCTATTTTCCCTCCCACCCCTCATGGTTTCCCAAGAACAAATCAGGAGTCAGAATGATATAGTAAAATTAAACAATTTATTTAAATAATAACAATAAGAGAAATCATAATAATAGTAATAACAATCAAGAAGTATCACAGAGAAGAAGTAGAGGTCCCAGTAGAGGTCAGCAACTCTATCAGAAATAGGAGTTTTCCTAAGTGAGAGAGCCTCTACTAGAGGCCGGCACACGCCCCTGCAGTCTCTGAATATGGGAACGTAAGCAGGAATCGCAGCAAGAGACAAAGTGACTACGCCTGCAGTCAGTGGGTAGGCCAAGGAATCTCCCAAAAGTGATAGAGTCTAGGGAGATATACTGACACAAGCCTGCAATCAGTCCAATGAAGGAAAACTCCCCTATGAAATGCAACGGGGGAAGAGAACCCAGTCTCAATCCGTGAAATAGAAATGTAAGTCTTAAGCAGAGCCATAGGTCCGCAGCAGATTGGGCATCTACTATACATAGGGAGAAAGCAAGAGAATAGCCAGACAGAGCCACAGGTCAGCACCAGGTTGGATGGTCAGACAAGCCGGGTCATACACAGATCAGGTAGTCAGCCAGAGCCACAGGTCTGCACCAAATTGGGTGTCCGCTATACACAGGGAGTAGGCAGGAGAATAGACAGACAGAGCCACAGGTCAGCAAAAGGTTGGATGGGCAGACAAGCCAGGTCATACACAGAGCCCAAGGGAAAAATAGAACTGTAATGAACAACAACGCAAGGGCAACTGCGTTAGCACTCAGTTCCCTTTTAAAGCCCAACCCAGGTAGTAGCTGGGAGGAGGAACTACACCAAGTAATTAAATAGAGCCCTGCATCATAATGCCGCTTCGCGTCCATGGATGACACATCTCGCCAGGATGCATCCATCTCCCGATTTGAGTCTGCATCAATTCGAGCGACAAAACATCTTAGCCAGGGGACATGGATGGCCTATAGCCTCACCAAGCTCGCCCAGACCCAGAACCGTGAGTGATGCGTGGGAGGGCGCCGAAGCAATGTTTTGACGCATCCAGCATCGCCGCCAGCTGCTGCGCTGGAACTGAGGTAACTGTAACACCACCATTCCTTTACCAGGTTCTCCTTGAAGAATGGAAGATGCCTGACTGGAGGCTTTTCCCTTAATAGGTGTATGTATAATCTGTAGGCTTTTGCTCCTTATGCTTTAAAGCAGTGGACTATTCCTCCTGCTGAAAAGCCCAATTTTTCACCTTGCCAAGAATATTGTACTGCTTCTGTGGGATGCTACATATGTAGGTCACACCTCAACGCTTTCTAGGATAATAAACTTGTGTTTCAGGAGGTGACAGTATTCATGACTCAATGTACCTCTTCCCCCTTCATTTTTGCTCTATTTCTTTGTTGCTTTGTGTCTTTTTATATAAGTGTGGGGTTAATGTGTCTTAGTACTTTAATGAAAGGTCATTTTAAGCCAATGTTGACCTAACTTTTAAGAAAGAAAACAAGCCAAATTGAAAAAAAATATGGTCAGTAGTATATTGTAAGTTGCCCCGTTTTTATACAGTATATTGTTTAGTGAAATAAATATAAAATTGAAAGAGAAATAAGGCTGGCCATGTAAACCCATCAAAATTCAAATCAAAAATTGTAGAGACAAGCAAATCTGTACAAATCTGGGTTTAACAAATTAATAATATTAGACTGTGTAAGGATTTGGAGCTGATATTTAATGTACTAAGCAGCAAAATCTCTAATTGGATAAGACTCAAAGAAAGATTTTTGGAGTGGCCTCAAGTCAACATTTGCATGAAGAGGTTGTAAGTAATTGATATCACTGAAATAAAAGTTAATCTAATGCCAATCGCAAAAGGTAACATTTTGGGTGAGGCTTGGAGTGTGAACTGAAATGTACACCATGTATGCTTTAAAAGACTAAGAGGAAAAATTTTGGAACATTGTATCTGTTGTAATATATATGTGACTTAGCATATTACAGACATCAAATAAAAAGAATGCTGGACTTGTTTCAAAGTTTGCTAAGCCAAACATATTTGTTAAGTATATTGAAAAATGGAGAGAGCTAATATTCTTTATCAAAATGTATTAAACAAAATGCAGTAAATATAATCACATAAACAGGCAATAACATAATATAGTTAAAAATAAAAATACAGCAGTCCTATATTGTGCAGACTAAAAAATAGCACTAAAAAGTAACATCGCTAAAAAAGATGTATTTTGAGCTCACATATCCTGAACACCTCCAATGATCTAAATGATAACGGCAACCTGTTGTGAACCACTTCCAGGAACACTGGTAAATAGTAAAAAAAACTTGATATAAGATCACCAGATAGAATCTGTTGTCCTGGGGACTAGCCAATAAAGGTGTTGACAGTACTGTGCTCCCTGGGGAATGCGGGCAGGCAGAGGAATAGACCTTTCAATGTGGTGATGCCTCCCGTCTCTGATGGTGTGGTGGGTCACATATGTATAGAAGTGTAGAATCTAGTGCTAAGAAGTAGCAGAACTGGCTCAACTGTGGTAAAAATCCTAAGCGTTTGTACCTTGCAGGTACTTCCTCAAGATATATTGGTTAAGAATACTTAAGTTAAAAAACAAAACAAAAAGAACAGGCACACTGGAGGGGAGATTCATTAAGCAGTGATAAAGTGGAGATGACTTCATATTTTATAATTTTCACCTTTCCAGATAGTAGTGCCTCCTTACACTATGTTGATTTGTTTTTCACTGAGTCAAAAATATTTTCTTAGTCAATGAAGGCTATACATAATGGAAGGTTATATTCATTATACTGCTCTACAACTTGTTGCACTGTCTGGATATGGTCCATTTTACAGAAACTGCTCCTGAAGCCTGCTTGTTCTTTAGGTTGTTAGTACTGTGTTCATTCTTCTTGATAGTACCTTTGTGTTGACCTTGCAGATGACTGCATTCACTTCTCGTCACTTTTTCATCATGGTAATTGTTTCTTATCTATACTATAAACGAAGAAGTGGTCATGTGACCACAAATTCTATGTCTGTGCCACACACACCCCAGGAAGGCAGCTGGAGGAGACTGCATATATATCTTCTCTACACAGCCTGAGCCCAGCATTACACAGTAAATTATAGTGCACACCCTGGGTGGCAGCTAAGAGGAGATATGCAGATCTTCTCCACACTGCCTGAGCCCAAAATACACACCTCAGAGCGCAGTATATATATATATATATATATATATATATATATATATATATATATATATATATAATATCATATCTGATCTCATTTTACAGCTATTATCAGCCCACTTGGTCAGGAGGTATGAAACAATTATGCTCCATCAAGCGCAGTTTCAAAATTTCCACAACCAATAAGACTTCATCAGTCAGATGTTTCTTCCAGTTCCATTTTGTAACTGTACTCAGCTTGAAAACATCCTCGTTTGTAGATAATGTAGCTCAATCACAAATCTACCAAAGAAACACAAAAAAACTAAACATAAGCTACATAAATTGTACTATTTATACTCAGCTGATTTTCAAAATGTTTTTATAAAATATGAATTAGTGGGATTTTGTAAAAAATGTTTTGTATCCTAATTCATTATAAGATTCACACCTTAAAGGAACAGTAAACTTTTTTTATGAAAACACATATTTTACAGAGAATTTCCTACTGAATAAAACAAGGGTACTCTCATCGCTATCAGATGTTTTATTCAAAAATTATAACAGTTTAAATAATCAGGAAATGAATTTACTGTGTTTACTTCCTGATAGTTCTAACTGACAGGAAGTGACAGGAAGTCTCTATCACATTCTATGGAGAACTGTATGTCTCTGACTTTTCTGACTTTCCTTTCCATTAGCATCTAACAGGAAATCTAATTAGAATTTGACCAATAGAGGGCACTGCTAATGTAAAAAAACATGGGTTTAGACTGTAATAACTCTGGAAATATAAATCTCTCGGCAGTGGGAGCACCCTTATTTTACTCAATAGGAAAATCCCTACAATATATATTTTTTCATAAAAAAAAGTTTACTGTTCCTTTAAACAACAATTCTAACACCCTAGTCTCAAATCAGGGCTCTCACTTTGTATAGTGTTATTGTATATGCTCTAGCAATTCATTTAACCCATACAGATTAGCATTCACATTTTGAAAATGTAACAATGAGATTGTGGAGTCTATCCAACTACCATTTTATCAAATTTGCTTCATGTCTTCACTTGTATTTTGAGGCCACCATGCCTCCGAACAAACAATTTATTTTGTTTATTCTCCTTGTGTGCTCATTACACATTTTCTCACCCATGAGACCCATATAGTCCAAAACATACGTCTCATGGTTTTGCTGTTTCTCTCATGCCGGAAGTATTTACCTGACATTCATAGCTGGGCTTCTTGTAGGTAGGACCAGTCTGAAATGTATGTGGATATTTCCTTTCAGTAATGGCACATGGGAGTGAAGAACATGACTATAGCACACCTAAAAGGCCACCATAACTCATTTTTGTTTGTTTGCAATTTTGAGGGATCTTTATTGTGTAATTGTAAAAAGTATTTTGAGAATCTAAGTTGAATAAATCCCTCCTGGGTATTATATCTGTACTGCCCGAATCTCTTATGTAAAGTTTGTGTACGATTCCCTATATATTTTTATTTATTTTTACCTAAATACGTTTTCTCTTATATCCTGCGTGGAACACAGAAACCATGGGGTAAAGTTCCCAATTTACCCTGTACAGTTTGAAAAGTGTCCTCCAAGGAACTGGAAGCATTAGTTAGTGCCCCCCCCCCATCTAGGACAGTTCTGTGGATGACATCTTTCTATGGCATGCTTCCCTCCTAGCTTCTTTGAGGCTTAACTTATGGGAGTCTGAAGGCTGACAAAAGAATTCTAAGTTCAGTTCAAAGGTCCTGTGAGTATATCACTTTTTTTTCTATGGCAGTCACTTTGTTTATGAATTTTACCTATAATGCTCTCTGAAGATGGCTTAGTTTCAAGTAGCATAAGCTTTTACTTAGCTCCTATGCTTTCTTGGCATCAATATTGCATTAACCCTTGAATCATATTTTGTGAATTCTTATTTCTCCAGGTGACTTTTTCCTTGTTTGGGGCCCAGTTCCTTGCTGGTGGGAGTTAGTTTAGGCTGACTCTGTGCTAGGTCACTGTTTCTTTTTTATTTTATTATGAACGGTTGTGTATTTTAGGAGGTTTACTATTGAAAAGTTGCCACATACATGACAACCCTTAAAAAGGCAAAATCAGAATGTCACCTGAGTCAAAAGTCCAACATCAGAATGTAGCCAGTGTAAGGTCAATCCCCTGTCTGCAAGCAGTTTGCCTGGGGTGCATATATATATATATATATATATATATTGTTAATTAGAAATAATCAGGGGTAACTGCAGTGTCATGCCAGCTCATTGCACAGTAATTTGCCAGATTGATACAAATCATTACTTATTTCCACTTTCTAGTTTCATCCTACGAGGTGCGCTGTGTGTGGTTGCAGGCAACCCAGGCAGATGCAGGCAATGCTTTTTACTGGGGGAATACTGCTGTACAATGCTCTGGCTTGCTGCTGCAGTTTCCCCTGATTATTCTTAAATAACAATTTATTCTGTACTCCTTTTGATTTGAGCAACAGTCTCATGTCACCTTTTTGACTCAGGCGACATTCTGATGTCACCCTTCTGAGAGTCCCCATGTAGGCGGCAACATTTTGATAGGATGCCATTTCAGACCGTGGTACCCTTAAGAACAGGCATGCGTGGAGGCTATATTTCCCACAGAATATTAACACTACTGCATTACTTCTCTTGTCTCTCCCTCAATTTTAGAGACAGTAAGTGGGTTGGTTGGTTTCACAGACCTCTCCATTTTATCCTATGATTCAGGGACCCCAAAAAGCCCCCACCCCCATTTTCTGAGAATGTTGGTCACAGCCTGTTCTTCCCTGGCTTCCTTGAGAGGAAAGAAGTAGTACTTTACAAGCTCTCTTGCTTCTAGGACCCTCTGGCTACGCTAAGGTTATTTAATTCCTTCCTACTTGCACATTAACTCTTTACAGTATTTATACTACTCTAAGCAATTTTTTATACTTTCTTTCTGTTTTTTTTTTCTCTATTTTAACCCTGGTACTGGAGATCTCCTGAGTATGTCCAACCTCAGGAGAGATATGATGAAATATAAGGTTACAAAGTATTGAGGGGCCTCGTTAACCCCCTTAATCCATTGTGCTTCATACCAGGTTGTGCTTTCTAGGAAACTGTCTGATATTCTTTGTGCCTCATGTGCTGTGCTGTGTTCCCTGCTTATTCTTCTGGGCCTGCATCTGGTGAACAGGAGCCTGCATGGCTTAAGGCTCTCATTTCCTAAGTCAGTTCCATCCCCTCTTCTATCAAGGGAGTCTTGAATTATTGGTCCATGGGGCATACTGCAACTCCCAAGCAATGTTTCGGTGAGTTTGTGGATGGGAATATCCCCTTTATTGGAGATTCCTCTCAAGAGGAAGGAGAAATTGATGTGGACAACTTAGATTTGTCCTTTTCTTTTGGGGACTGTTAGGAGGAAGACCCCTGTTTCTCTACTGAGGTTCTTGTTAGGACTGTACTAGAGTCCTTTAAGTTATTGGGTGTCTCATATTCTAGTTCCTCTTCAACGGATATTTTTAAGAGACTCAAGGAGGAGGTTTTTTTCTCTCCACCACTCTTTGGACCAATTGCTGATTGAAGATTTTTCCTTAACTGGCATATCTCTTGTCTATATACTTTTTCTACTGAGGCTTTAGCACAATGGGCCACCTTTCTCCCACAGCTTTTTTTATTCATTTTTTAATTTATTGCCTTGCTAACAATACATCTTTGCCCCTGGAAAATTATGTGACTCTTTAGGATCAGGTGGACAAATTCCTGGATTTCTTTTTGAAGGTAAATTTTATGTCCTCGGGCTATAGCTCTCTGGAGGGAACAGGTTTAGGATACTGTCCATGTGAATGCAATCCAAGATCCTTGAAGCAAATGCTTACCTCAGTGAATCAGCATTTGATGTTACTCTGCTTACTGTAAAGTCCTCAGTTTTCTTTTTGTCGGCTCATCGTAGCTTGTGACTTATGATCCAGTCAGCTGACCAGTCTTCCAAGAAATTCTTGGTATCTCTCCCTTTTGTGGGCATACAGTTGTTTGGTGCGCCACTGAAGGCAAAGAGTACATCTAAACGTTCCTATTTTTCCACAAACGTATGGCTTTCGTTACCCCTGTTTGTATGGGTTTGCTCCTAGGGCATGCCTTCTCAGTTGACCCAGGTGTGTTCCAACCCAAATCCAAATAGACTTGGGTGAACAAGATGTCGGTGCAGAAGCCCAACTCTGAAAAACCTCCCTCTGCATGACTTGCGGGTTCTTCTCCATCATAGGCGATAGGAAGTGATCTTCTCCTTTTCCATGGGCTACTTCCATGACAGATCAGATGTTTTTGAGGGACAGTTTGAAAGGTTATCACATGGATTTCAAGCCCCTTTCTCCATGTCCTTTCTTTATGTACAAAGTTCCTCATGAACTGTCTCACCTTCAAATAGTGGGTCCTCTCTCAACATTTCCAGTTGTTTTGGAAGGCCTGTTCCACATTCATATTTTCAACAAAAAGTTGTTGTAAATGGTACTCAGTGGTTCTTCCCTAATCAATCAATTCAATCTACAACTCTTACTGTGCCAGAATTACTTCCAATTCTCCCCTTTGAATGTCTTGTCTACCAAATTTATTAGATAACCTTTCTTCCAAAAATGATTCTTCAAATGATTGTCCTGATTAACATACTTGATTAATGTGCTGCAATGACTGTAGGGGATGGTACATCTCCATTTGAGAAGGTGGCATCTATTATAATTCAAGTAAGTATTAGAGGCTACCATTTTAAAAATGTGGGCATCTGCATTCATTAGTCACCCCCCACAGACGATTTGCTATCTAAGGCTCTAAATAATGCTTGTGGATATTGGGGTGAATTTTATTTCCCGCAAGTGTTCATATTGGTTTCAGTCCCTTTCTGGAACAACAGTTGTCAAATTTGGTAAGTGGCATTGCAATTAGAAGTAGCGTGTCCTCACAATCTGACAGATTTGGAGCACTTTTGCAAAGAAGAGTGGGCAAATATTGCCACATCAAGCCATGCTAATAAACTCCTACCCAAAAAGACTGATAGCAGTAATAAAATCAAAAGGTGCTTCAACAAGTATTAGTTTAAAGGGATAGTAATACTTAAAATGTAAAAAAAAAATATGTTGTAGGGTTTATCCCCCTGAGTAAAACAAGAGCACTCCCACTGCTGAAAGGTGTTTCATTCAAAAGTTATTAATTTTCAAAGTTGCATTTTTAGGTGCAATATCACAGTGGCCTGAAATTGTACAGTGGCGCTGTTGCTACACGATCCTATGGACAGCTCTGGTCCCGGGACCATAAATCTCCATAGGATGGTGTAGCAACAGCGCCACTGTACAATTTCAGGCCACTGTGATATTGCACCTAAAAAAATTCAACTTTGAAAATTAATAACTTTTGAATGAAACACCTTTCAGCAGTGGGAGTACTCTTGTTTTACTCAGGGGGATAAACCCTACAACATTTTTTTTTTACATTTTAAGTATTACTATCCCTTTAAGGGTGTGCACACCTATGCAACCAGGTTATTGTGAGTTTTTTATTTTTCCCCCTCAACGATTTCAGTTTGTTTTGCAATTGAATTGTTTATGTTATAGGTCACATTAAAGGTGGAAAAAGTTCTGACATGATTTCTCTTTGTCTCATTCTTTAACATCACAAGAACCTGGCATTTTAACAGAGGTGTGCAGACTTTTTATATCCACTGTGTATGAGAGACATTTACACATGTCTATAATTTATAAAGCATCATGTTTCATGTAAGATTAAGTTAAAGTGGAACTACCAACCCAAGTAATGTTAAACCTAAAAAATTACCCATCTGGTGACTAGATGAACAATAGTACTAGTCGCCAGAATAATTACCTCCTTATATCTAAATTTACTGCTCCTGAGACTGACTACCAGGCAACAGCGCTTTAAAAGAATATGCGCACCTGCGCCGTCAGTCCCTTCCAGTACCATACGGTACCTAGCAATTCCTCCTAGAGCAGAGTGGGACTGACAGTGCAGGCGCGCAGACGTCACTATGCAAAGATGTCTGCTCTGTTTCCTGGCTGTCAGTCCCGGGAGCAGTAGAATTTCTCTGTAAGGAGGTAATTATTCTGGCAACTAGTACTATTGTTCAGCTGTTCGCCAGATGGGTAATTCTTGGGGTTTAACTTTACTTAGGTTGGTAGTTCCACTTTAATTTAAAAATATTCCTTTTAATTTAATAAAATGTGTAAGGAAAAGTTTTGCATGCAACACAGCTTGGAATAGAAGAAATAAATCTGTATATGCATCTAGGGACCCACTTCTCTGACACTGGATTCATAGAGTCTATGAATTGATTTGCTGTTTTTCTATGAGTGGCATTTATGATTTTAATGAAGTCTCACAATCATCTTCCAAGAGGTCTGTGAAATGATTGTTAAGTCTGCATCTTGAGGTACTGAGGTTTCAAGCCTGTGTGCTAATGGAGTCTATTTATAGATCTCTGAATGATTTATGTCCTTCTTGTTATAATAATTACCTCGCTAGATATTGTTTTTTCTGTTACTTCTTAATAACCTTAGCAGTATTTCTGCAACATGTTCTAAATGTTTTTCTTGGTTGGCTGTCAGCATTGTCTTCCTGAGGCTCAATATTTTCATCAGTTCTACATTCTTTCTGTAATTGTTCAAAACATTTGTGGTATTAAATTAAAATGAGCTATATATTTTAAATCCTGAAGTAATCCACTGTTAACCAATAATAATTATATAGCACTTTACCTAGGATTGAAAATATAGAAAGTGTAACCAATTATTCATAGAAATTCATAAGAGTTTAGCAAGCTGATCTAACAGTTGCTCGAACCTTCTCTCATGTGATCTACTCACGTGACTAGTGGTGCATCAGCTGGTGGTTCATTCATTCCAAATTATCTAAAACGGATAGTAAAGTCTATTGTTAAAAAAAGGCTAATATTGTAGCTATTTCAATAATAAACTAAACAATGTAAGTCCTATCTCTCAGACCTTTATACAAAGATAAAGTTTCCCCTTCCGTGACCTGTAAAGCCAATTGCAGGATATCCTGGTCCCAGGATCAAACGGAGACTCTTCAGCAGAGCAGAAATAGTGTGATCATGAAACAAATACTTAATTGGAACGGTCTATAAAGTGGGCCTGGTTTGCAGGCACACTTTTTAGACCATTCCAATGAAGTATTTGTTTCACTATTGCGCTATTTCGGCTCTGCTGAAGAGCCTCGGCTGGTCGTGCGACTGGAATCTCGGGCTGACAGCTTCACAGGTCACGGGAGATTTATAAACATGGTGTTAAGCAAAAAGATGCGTTAAAATGGCTGTATCTGTGATAGTTATAAAACTAAGAACACCAGTTTTGGAGGGCTTTACGCCATTTAGTATGGTTTAAAAAAATATGGATTAGCCAGTTTGTAAAACGTGGCCCAGTGAATTTATAAAGAAATGACTCTAGATGTGACAGAATTTTCGCCAGAATCTTAACGCCAGGTATATGTGGTCCTTAAGTATTCCGGCGTTAATATCAGAGTAATAACCCCACATTTATAAAAACTCATTAAATAATTTATAAATCGGCCCTCACGTTCTCTCCATTTGCGAAGACTTAAGGACCATTCCTTAAAAAGTACTAGGAATGTCTTTTATAAATCTCCCTCTTTGTTTTCACTGTTTTTACTTTGACAGGAATCACTAAAGTATAGTTTAACTACATCAAAACACCACCTCGGGCAGGTCAATAACATTTAACAATATGATAGAGCTTCTCATGGTTAGTACTGAACATGCCACAGAAACAATCCTTTTTGTCTACAAAAATATTCCTAGAAGGACAGCTGAAGCTTTATCAGCTTTGAAAGTAGAGCAATGATTCTTCTTTAGACCCAGTGGAATAATGCACTGCATTTAACATTTTTACTTGAGATGATTTAGTTTATGGATGGGCAACCTGAGTCTGTCCATCTAACTGGGGATGATGGGAACTGTAGTCCAGAACAGCTGGATGGCTTTAGATGAGAAAGGTTATCTTATAAGTGGCAGAGTATTGGTGTTAGTTGCTTATTGCACCCTGGATGCACAACATTTTAATTTAGGTTTTTTTTTTGGACAATGCGAATTATAAATGAGGGCACTTTGGTCTTATACTCACCTCAATTCATGGCACATCTATTCATGATAGTTTACTGGTATAATAAGGTAAGATACTGTAATTCAGAGAACGTAGCAAAGCATGATTGTAGCAGGTTCAGATCTTCAGACTGTGCAGAATACTCTCTTAACAAACATTGACCTAGTTTTTCCAAAATGTGAAAAGCCTATCCAGTAAAAAGAAATACATTAGATATTATACTTTAGACTTTGTTTAAAATAATATGTAATTATATCATTATATATGTAATAATATAATAATAAAGGTCCAAAAAATAATTCAGGAAATAAAGAGCTTTTTCTGTTTGTTTTTTCATAGCGTTGACTTCAACTTTGTAGCTTTTGCAGAACATAGAATGGACATCTGTTCTAAAGAGTGATTATCAACTCACATAAGTTCAGTTTAAACCATCATTCTGCAACTTGAGTGCATTCAAAGCAGAAAACATTCAAGTTCCAGCAGAGTTGTTCTTCATGGTGGCCTGCTAGGTATTAATACATTGTGCTGCTTATCTGTTCCTTCAGTGAACTGACCCATATGGGCATCAGGAAGTCATATTTTGCTGATGCCTTTATGGAATGGACATCAGTGATGGGATTTTCAGGGCAATGCAAGGCACCACAGTTAAGTTGAAAGGGTAGTTGGAACTTGGCAGCATCCCTGACACATTCCAGTTACTCATCTGAATAAGGCCATAAATGACAACAAGCAGGGAACATTTGAGGTACTTCTTCAGTTAACAGGTAATTAACCTATTACAAATTATCACTTAAATTCCATTTTAGATATATATTGAAATTAAAATCTGATCTATTGGTTGTCCGTTGGGTCTAAATTTGGTGAGTATGGTGTAGGGCTACTTTATCTGTGATGAAAATGCTTCAACTATTCACCAGATTGGGTAGCCTTGACTTGTATGGAGCCATTCACACAGGGCACGATCTTGTTACTGCTGGTGAAAGCATCATGATGTAACTTTCCTAGAATTGGCATTGTTTCAAGGATAGAAATATAAACATTTTCATATCTTTATAGAATTATATGTGCTGTTTTTTCAGCAGGCTGGTGAAAGATACTTTTTTCTTTCCCTTTCTGCTTTATCTTCCACTGTACAATGCGGCTTCGTGGAGAAAAATTAGCAATGTGAAGGGAGATTGCTTCCCCTAACCTGTTAGCACATATAGTCACTCATTGTGATTGCATGTGCTAACAGGTAAGAGGACGCAATCTCCCATGTAAATGCTTCTAACCTCCAATGGGATAGAGAAATCAGAACGTAATTATATATATTATCAGAAAACATATTTTGAAAGAAACTTAATTCAAATAAATTTTAAAGCTGCTATAATAATTGGGTTTTCAGACCTCTCAGTTCAGTGTAGACTGCGACTGAGTATAGAGACTTCGCTAACTGATCCAGCAAGTCTACTTTTAATGTGCAACTACAACAGGAATGTAACTATTGGATTACTAATTACTAAACCCAACCGGAGTGGGCTATTATTTTGACCTGGGGGCCACATTTCTGTTTTAAATGTTGTTGGAGGGTTGTAGTTGTACAGCATTTCCAAATAGAACAAAGCTAACCCCTGACATTTGTCCCTGCCCTAATTGTAAACCCCTCAACTTCCCAACAATGACGTGAGTAGACATCAGACAGTTACGTTTGGCTCTTGTCCTTCTGATCATACTCTACATTACCAGGTGTGCTGTTGCATAGAGACAATGTATACATTCTATCTGTCCCTGAACTGGTAAATTGGTACATTGTATCAGTCTTGTGCTTTGTGATAAAATATTATTTTTCCTTTGCAGAAAGTGCTATTTTCTTTGTACACATACAGAAGTGGCATTTGACAATCAACCAGTCCCAAGGGTTAGATTAAACTAAACCCTGGGCCATATATTGCCCTTCTGTATTGTTGAATCTCAGCATTTGCCCTTCAAAAAATGAAACTAAGCATGGTACAGATTGAATTGTTGAGAATTGTTATATTTGGAGGACACACATTTTTTATCCTCGACCTTAGACCTGACCTTGTCCACTTGGTTATTTTTATCAGCTTGCCAGAGCACAAATTGTGTTATATGCAGCCTTTGATAAGCAACTCATTTGATGTGCTTTGGCACTGAAATCCTCTTTTTTCCACTGATAGTGTTGCATACTGATTCTGCAACCCTGTCCCCATCTGGTCATGTATTTTGCTGCCAGGGGGTCTTGCTTACAATTTCCTCCTATGCAGTGTCTCACAAAGGCATTTTATAGGTTAATAAAAAAAATGAATACTTGCCTTAAACTGACACAGTTCCAATAAACACAAAACGGAAAGATACTAAATTTAAAATAAATCCGTACAGGAGATATAATCTTGATTATTGACAAGGAGATATAATCTTGATTGGACAATGAAAGCGTGATTGTTTTGTTGAATAAGGCCCTGTGGATTGCTTTTAATGACCGCTTAAATCATCTAAACTTTGAAAAATCATTCAGCATTTAGATTGGGGTCATGTTGCTCTGCTGACACCCCCTTGTATTTAAGGGGTTAATTATAAATTCTGTCATTCCAAGAATTGCCTTGAAATGTTTTCTCTGAGGAATTTTGTAAATAGACCTCATGTCCATGCAGATGTTCCATCAGCCTGAGGTCCTTTCTCAATTTATATGTCATCATCAAAATTAAGTTAGATCCATGTGTTTATGATTCACTGTGAGCATTCAGTAAAACTTCATGCTAAAATGGGGTTAATGGCTTTCCAGCAATTAGGCAAATTTGCACTATGTAAGGGTAGTTGAAGTCATGCATATGAATTTAGCACTCTATGGTGGTCAGTGCTTATTGGTATAATATGCAGTTAAATGGTGCTTAAATATAGGAATTACCTGTGTTTATGCATATAATATTGTGGAAGCCACTTCATATTCTATTATTCTGCAGGTGACAGTGAGGGAGACTAGGGTGCCTGTCTGCCCATTTTCAAACATATATTAACACAATGCTTCTTCAGCACTTATTCACAGACATACTTTACGTTATAGAAAATACACCTTGGTTCGTATACAAAGAGCAGTTCTGGAGCAAAACAGCTACATCATACGGGGAATTAAAGCTCAGGGGGTTGAAAGCCCCATTTAACCCTTTGAGTGTTGGAGGGGTACACAACGCATTGCATACCTCTCTGGCACTCAAAGGGTTAACCAGTAGGAATTTTTGGTAATGTATCTTTGTCCCTTTTTGTGCAGTTGGTATGCTCCAGAATTGTTCATCTTTTATTTTCTGCAAAAAAGGTTATTTGATCCAAGACGACTTCTCACTGAATTGCATGCTCCCTACTATTATTTCGGTATTCTAACATGTAGCACATTATAGAATGAGAACTCAGTTACTTTGATTTGAGTCCAATGTTCTGTACAAAAGTTTTGGATTTTACTGTCCTTTGTTAAAAACTAATCAACTAAATATTTTTCTTATGCATTTATTATCTCTCTGGCACTCAAAGGATTAAAATTTTCCTTTATGTAGTAATGTTTCACAAAAACAGCAGCTCCAATTAATATTCATAGTATTTGAGCCATAGAGAGTGTTATTTCAATACTGTCATAGTTATAGTTCAAGAGTAATTGAATGATAAATTATCCCACTCCTGCCCCTTTTACCTATTGTAAGCCACCTCCCCTCAGATGTGGAATCTGGTCTTAAGACCACACAGCTCAGCAAAGGACAATCTTTTTACTGTGTGCACAATGAAAACCCTGCCCCAATTCACAGGTTTTTCAGGTTTCCCTTATGCTAATTGAAGATTGTCCCTTTCTGCGATCCACCTGGACACCACCTTGCTGCTCTGAGCTGAGCAGTGTTACTGCAGAAAAAGGGGCGGGAGGAGGATACTTTATCATTCAATTACTCTTGAACTACAACTCTGACAGTGTTGAAATAACACTCTACATGGCCCCAATACTATGAAGATTAATTGGACCTTATTTTATTGTGAAACATTACTATCCCTTTAAATCAACTGGGATTTGGGGAATTTGTATTTGTCCTTTATGGTTTGGTTGATCTTCCTCAAAATCCATTTTTTTCAGTTATTTCTATTTCTGCATTTAATCTGTAATATCTTATTGTGCCTTATAGTCTGCAGAATACTATAACCTCTCTGGCACTCAAAGGGTCAAGCACTTGTGTTCGTTCAAGCCTGGTACATAATGGTAAAACCTTAACCCCTTAATGATGTTTCTGAACCGTCACTGCTGTCCTTGTCTGAAGGACATGTGTTGATCCTGGCATGTCACGTATTTTGTGCTCACAGCTGTGAGCACTAGTGGGGTCTGAAATTGACTGCTCCAAGACTGGAAGGGTCACTATCAGAACCACGTTCCGTGTGCAGGCACGTGTGATCAGGCAAGTGTGCAGAACATCGTCAGTGTGGTTCATACGGCGTATCCAACCCCACTGTCACTGGTCCTTAAGGGATTAACCTTATAATATCACTTATGGAAGTACTCATTTTGCATTGTATAACACTTAGGCCATTTTCAGGAAGCCAAGGAGGTGCTATTCTGAGGCTAACGAGGAAAGGCGAAAAAAGAGAGGCATTTCCTAGTGCAATATCCTGTATCTCAAGTTGACACCTCGCCATCACCACAAGAATGGTACTCACAAATATACAGGCTGGTGATACACTTATGTGTTAAAGGGATAATAATACTTCAGAATTACTAATCCCTATTTTGTGGCCCTGAAAAAAAGAACAAAAATGCGCCCAGTGGCATCTCTCAAACCCTTATGTTTTGAGAGATAAACGCTTACAAAGTTTGCCTCTGTCTGACGTCAACGTTCTAGTTGACAGCAGGGGAATCCGCTCCTGGGACCAGCCGGCGAGATTGAGTTAATGAAAAAGAAGTCCTTCACTGAAAAGGTCTTCTAGGTGTGCTTGGTTTGCAAGTTTGTAATTATTACTATCCCTTTAACCAGCAGTAGAGCTCAGAGATATTACCAAGCTGTCCCTTATCCAGCTATCACCATAGTCAGTATGTGGCTGTTCTCCCTCCACCTCCACTCTCGAAGGAAACGATAAAATCCGAAAAAGAAAACAAATGGGGGGGTGCCAATAGTGCACTTTATTCTAAGGCTAAACAACAATAAATAAAAATACCCCAGATTTCCATTGGAGCTTTGAACCTCTTGAATACTAGCAAGGTCTCCAACACTTTGCAATGGGAATTTGGGGAGCTGTTTGTATTTGTCGTCTCTTCTACAGTTAGTTCACTACAGAATTGCCCCATTGAAATCAATGGTCATTTTCAGTTGTCCCTTATAATGCAGCTGACTTGCTTCAGACTTGCACCTCTTAAGCTTCCTGAATATGGCCCATAGTGAAATAGAGAAACTATTTAGCGGTATTTTATTACAGAAGCTTGCAAATCAAACTGAATAAAACAAGAAAATTCTCATTGATATATTACTTTGCTGTCAGACCGTGCAACATAATGATTTAGCCATTGAGGCATAAAATTGCCTTTATTATAGTACAACATATGAAAAGCCATTTCAAAACACAATCAAAATCAGTGACAAGTGAATGCTGCAATAGTAACAATGATGAGAAACTGTGACAGGAATCTGAGATCGAATGCAAAGAGATGTTCTGAGCAGTGGCGTGTGAATAGCGATATACACAAGCAAACGAAATGGTAGTTATGACATATGGGAAGACAACATGGAGACGCTCTGAGCATGTTAGTCCATCGGAAAACAGAGACGCCACTGAAAAGTAGGCTTTAGACTTGATTCACTAGAGCAAAGCACCAAGTAGAACATTACTAAGGAATTATCTGATGTTATTTTTAAATAATGACTGTATAAAAAGAAACAGTGCACCTCCTCCAAGTATAGATTTTCAAACTGGCTACAATAGCCAACAAAGCAATCAACGCCAACAAATAGTACGGTTACTTACATACGGTACTGACAAGGCATAACTGGCCCCACTGTGGATCAGCAGTACTGGATAATTATGATTCTTGCTGGAACTGGTTTCATGTGTTAAACCTACAGAGTAAATTGCTGAGTTGCTCTCAGAAGGTCCAAATCCTCCTATATAATAATTCACTAGGATGTTTGTCAGAAGCCATCATGCTCAGTAGAGACTGACCGAATGCATAGAATGCTGGGAGTTCTATGCTGAGAGCATTCTGTGCTTTCAGGGAGTCCGTACAGTGCATGACTGTGTCGGCGGCAGGACACAGAGCAAGACCGGCCTTTTAACCCTTTGAGTGCCAGAGGGGTACACATCGCATTGCAAAGGATTAACATCACCCGGACCTTGGCCCATGTAGACGCTCTTTTACACTAGTTTTACATAAAAGCCCTTTTGTTGAAGCAGTTCAGAAGTCTGAGTGGAGTTCAAGGAAGAACCATAGATGGGAGAAGTGATGGAACGAGTCCAAGAAAATGCACTAGAGGTTATCCAGTACTGATGATCCATGGAGAGGCCAGCTAAGCCTTGTGAATATGTGAGCACACAGTAAAGTTGATTTGCTGCTCTTGAAAATAAAGAAAAAACAAACAAACATGCATGCTTTTTATTCGCCCATAAGGTCCTTTAGCTTTTACACTGTCCTGCTTGGTTCCACCTGCAGCTTTCATACCATACCTCCCAAGTGTCCCTCTTTAGGAGGGACAGTCCCTCTTTTAGACCCAAATCCCTCTGTCCCTCTTTCCCACCCTGATGTCCCTCTTTTAGGAAATCAGGTTGTGTGGTGTGTATATAAATGTATCATCTTGCTCTACAGCAATAAAACTCACATTATTGTTTGTTTAAATATCTATATATGTGTTTATAAATTAGTTTGTGTAAATAAAATACTTTGGTATTGTTATAAGTCATTTATTAGGTTATACAAGGAGCTGTCAACAGGTCATGAAATAGCTTAACAATTCTTGGTAATGCAACACCCCCTAAAACACAAGTGTCCCTCTTTGGCAATTTGAAATGTTGGGAGGTATGCATACTCAAGTGGTCTTCCCCAACCCATGTGTTTAGTGTTAGTTTATTTCAAGTCTATGCTTGTAGAAATATCAAAGAATATTAAGGTTGTGAGTTGCCCTTTAATTCTGGTGCAATGATAATTTAAAAATATTACATTTGCATTAATACACCTGTGTGTGTAACTATCCTGGGAGCTGGATGTGTTCACACTGCTTGCTAAAGACTGTTACCCTGTTAAATAAATAAAACAGAGCTGAGGGGATGTTTGTTTAATGGCATACTGTACTTGTATAGCCCTTTGAGTGCCACAGCACTAAAGCAGCTGATGTGTAGGGCCAATTTAAGTCACAGATGGGCCCTAGGCAAGTATAAGGAAGTGGACCCCTTAAACCTTTGGATGTTGGAGGCCTCTCTTGCATCCAAGGGATTGCTGGGGTTGTTAATTGTCAGATCTCAGTGATAATAATTTAACATAATTTTGAACTTACATGAAATCAATTTCAAAGCCTGTTGAGATTACACCTAGGTTCACATAGCTTTTGCAGCTTGAGAACATAATCAGCTTTTACCCATGGCTTTATGCATTGAGCAGAATATATTCTTTCTTGAGAATTTTATTGTCAGCAGTCTTCCCCCCGGAGTGACAAGTAAGGCTTCAGGTGGAAGCTTTAAACCCCTCGAATGTTTGGGATATCTCCAGTGCAGATCACAGGAAAAGGTAGGTACAGATGATTCTACACCTCAAGTATTTTTCTCCCAATTCCTGCCCATTCTAAAGTAAAACTCTACCTTTCCTCCTCTCAATGCTGCCCACCTGATTAAGCCCCACCCACTGTATCACATGATTCACATAATTTAGACATACTCATTCCCAGCCTTTGAGCCCTCTCTGGGGGGTGCAGAAGAAGAAATTTCCACAGTATGCCTGTCACTAGACAGAGCAATAGTCAATGACTGAAGCTCGCCCATAGAGAGCATTTTAAACAATTACCTTTGGGCACAAGTTTGAGTTGCTGCTAACAGTTTGGGCTGTAATAACATCTGAATTAAAATTCTTCAGGTAATTGGAGCATCCATATTTTACTTAACAGGAAAAGCATAATTTTATACACACACATATATATATATATATATATATATATATATATATATATATATATTTTTTTTTTTTTTTTTTCATTAAAAGTTGTTTACTACTCCTTTTTTAGGTGCAATATCACAGTGCTCTGAAAATGTACAGTGGCGTTATTGCTACACCATCTTATGGAGATTTATGGTCTACAGACCAGAGCAGTCCAAAGGATGGTGTAGCAATAGCGCCACTGTACATTTTCAGGCCACTGTGATATTGTACCTAAAAAAAGTTTGAGCTGTTATAATTTTTTAATAAAATATCTCTCAGCAGTGGGAGTACCCATGTTTTACTCAGGGGGATAAACCCTACAACATATTTTTTTTTACATTTTAAGTATTACTATCCCTTTAAATCAGTCTCTACACATTGAGAAATATTTGGCTTATATAACCTTAATGGTGGTGTGAATACAGATTTGTTTTTGCATACAATAGCAGCCCCTCATGGGGCATGTACTAAATGCATACACAGAATGATTACCATTCTTGCATACTGGGTAATTTGTTTTAGGTAGGTTCAATACGCTTGTACATTGTTGTCTTTTAATATACAGATTGTAATTACCTGCACAGTTTTTAGGGCTGTCTTAGAAACAGAACAGCTGAAACTAAAAAGACCTGTCCATCATGTTTTACCCCTTTACTAATTTTATGTTTTTCTTCAAGCTTGTGGTTCTTTAGTTTCAAATGTACTCACCCCACATGGTGCTCAGTTCATTTTAGTGTATTTATTTGCTTTAAAACCTTAGGTGTCCTTCACATGAGTGCTTGTGTACCTAAGGCAGCCTCTAAGAGGAGTGTACTAATGGCTAGCTGTCAAAATCCTAAATTAGTTATAAATACAGAGTGCACAGCAAGAAAATAGCCACCAGTGGTTTGATAAAAAAAATGTGCATGCTGTTAACATCTACTTTCTCTTTACTGTTTCTTCATGTTAAACCAGGCTGCTAAGGCTTCTACTAGATGAGTATTCAGCTCCTTCAGAATGCCATGGGTTTGTAGTCCCTTCCAGCAAGAATGGCTTTAAAGGGATGGTAATGTTTCACAATGAAAGCAGCTCCAAGTAATCTTCATAGTATTTGGGCCATGGAGACTGTTATTTCAGTACTGAGAGAGCTGTAGTTCAAGAGTAATTGAATGATAAATTATTCTCCTCCCGCCCCTATTACTGATGTAACACTGCTCGCCTCAGAGTAGAAAGATGGTGTCCAGATGGATCGCAGAGAGGGACAATCTTCAATTAACATGAGGGAAAAAACGGAAATACCTGTCAAGGGGGGCCAGGGTTTTCATTGTTCTCACAGTAAGAAGACTGTTCCTTGCTGTGAGCTGTCTCGTCTGTGGATCAGATTCCACATCTGAGGGGAGGTGGCTTACACTAGGTAAAAGGGGCGGGAGGGTGATACTTTATCATTCAACTAGTTTTAAAGCCCGTGTACATGGGCCAACACTGACGGCGCTGCAGTCATGCGCAGTAGAGACTGCCCGCGCCACAGCTGATGCGGAACTGGGCGCTCCAAATTCAGACCATAGTCATCTCTGTGCACCTTCCTGGGACCAAGCTTTCCCAGGAAGGTGCGCAGAGAGGACTCCAGTCTGAATTAGGAGCGCCCGCTCCGTAACAGCCGCCACGCTGGCAGTCTGTACTGAGCATGACTGCAGCGCATGCAGCCATCTCTACTGCGCATAACGGCTTCTGACAAACATCCTTAGCGAATTATAATATAGGATTACTCTTGAACTACAACTCCATGGCCCAAATACTATGAAGAGTAATTGGAGCTTCTTTTCTTTTGAAACATTACTATCCCTTTAAATCAGTAGAGAAGTGTAGAATTAGTGAATTAAAACAGACGGCAGTGCATTTACTAAGTTATCTTCCTTTATCTCCAGAGGAACATTTTGCAAGTATTTTCCCTTGGGTAATATTAAAAGCAGCTGAACTTAGTGAGGCTAATATACTAAGACACATTGACCTAATTATGGGGCACAACAGGGGACAAATAAAAATCCCTGTTGATTTAGATAGCGGTCTTCAGTGCATTGTAAAGCAATTCATTGGACTCTACTCCAACAAACAAGGAGTTAAAAACTCAGTTAAAACCAAATCTGAGAATATGTATTGGCCCCCTATGGTGAAACGGAGTTGTTCCAGAATTACTCCAAATTTATTAGTACAGAATAATTTAATAGTGCAGCAAATGTGTTAGAAAAGGGGAAGAAAAAGAGAGCTTTAAAGGGATAATGATGTTTCACAATAAAAGGAGCTTCAATTAATCTTCATAGTATTTTGGCCATGGAGAGTGTTATTTTAATAGTTTCAGAGTTGTAGTTCAAGAGTAATTGAATGATGAAGTATCCCCCTCCCGTCCCCTTTTACTGATATTACACTGCTCACCTCTGAGCAGCAAGGTGGTGTCCAGATGGCTTGCAGAGAGGGACAATCTCCAATTAGCATAAGGGAAAAAGCTGAAAAACATGTCAAGGGGAGCAGGGTTTCCATTGTTCTCACAGTAAGAAGATTGTCCCTTGCTGTGAGCTGGTCTCAAGAACAGATTCTACATTTGAGGGGAGGTGGCTTACACTAGGTAAAAGGGGCAGGAGGGGGAAATTTTATCATTCAATTACTCTTTAACTACAACTCTGACAGTATTGATATAACACTATCCATGGCCCAAATACTATGAGGATTAATTAGAGCTGCTTTTATTTTGCAAAATTAGCATCCCTTTATCCCAGTGTTTCTGAAGCTTATTCTTCGGGCCAAATTAAGAGTTCAAGATACTCTTGCTTAAGTGTTTAGTATTACTTAAAATGTAAAAAAATATATATGTTGTAGAGTTTATCTTCCTGATTAAAACAAGGGTACCACTGCTAAAAGGTGTTTTATTCTAAAGTTATTAGAGCTCAAACTTGAATTTTTGAGGTGCAGTCTGAAATTGTACAGTGGCGCTGTTGCTACACCATGCTATGGACAGCTCTGGTCAGCTGACCATAAATCTCCATAGAACGGTGTAGCAACAGCGCAACTGTACATTTTCAGGCCACTGTGATACTGCACCTAAAAAAATCAACATTGAGTTGTAGTAATTTTAGAATAAAACACCTTTCACCTGTGGGAGTACCCTTATTTTACTTAGGGCGACAAAGACTACAACATATATATATATATATTTAATTTTTTTTCTTTTTTTTTTTTTATAAATTTTAAGCATTACTCTTAATGTATGGCTATCCTGTACACCTGAACTGTTGGTGTGCGCCAAGGACTGGAGTAGAGAAACACTGTTTTAATGCTTTGGGTAGCATCCTCATAAAATTCAAGAGGTTGCCAAGGTGGCCTTGAAAGGCCAACTTCATGAATTTTACAAGTAGTTTCTTGCACTTAGCCTTATAGCTGTCCCTTTAGGAAGTCACACTGTGTTTTTTCCGTACCTCTGTTCTCTGCACCCATATTATAAGAGACCAGTGCTCAATTGGGCAGTATTGGACCCTGGTGTAGTTGTCACCTTCTTCACAAATTTGTTCTTATATACCTCCTCCAGTATATAAATCACTTTTTGAGGTTTATCGATATATGTTTATTATTGGACCCCCTACAGGATCTCACCCACTAGGAAGACAAAGAATTGTGAGGAGCACCCATCAAGCACGAACAAGATTAAGTGTCTTGTTCTAAGGCATGGTAGCCTCTCAATGGTGCTACAACTCACATTTTTCACTCCCATGCGCCATTGCAGAGAGGAAATCTCCATATCCATATCAGACTGGTCCCGCCCACAAACAGTCCAGCTCTGAAATGTCAGGCAAATCTTCTCCGCACGAGAGAAACAGCATAATCACAGATGTACGTTTCGGCCTATGTAGGCCTCGTCGGTGTGGTGCACCTGAATCCCTCTAGGCACATGGATCAAGGGTCCATGCCTGGGATGCCCTTATACTTAGGAAGACAAAGAATTGTGAGGAGCACCCATCAAGCATGAACAAGATAATGTGTCTTGTTATAGGCATGGTAGCCTCTCAGTGGGGCTACAACTCACGTTTTTCACTCCCATGTGCCATTGCAGAGAGGAAATCTCCATATCCATATCAGACTGGTCCCGCCCACAGACAGTCCAGCTCCGAAATGTCAGGCAAATCCTCTCCGCACAAGAGAAACAGCATAACCACAGACATACGTTTCTGCCTATGTGGGCCTCGTCGGTGTGGTGCAGGTGAATCCCTCTAGGCACATGGAAACAAGGGCCCATGCCCACGTCTGTGGTTTTGCTGATTCTTTTGTGCAGGGAGGATTTGCCTGACATTTCGGAGCTGGACCGTCTTGAGGACGGGACCAGTCTGATATGGACATGGAGATTTCCTCACTGCAATGGCACATGGGAGCGAAAAACGTGATTTGTAGCACCTCTGAGAGGCTACAATGCCTTAGAACAAAACACTTTATTTTGTTCATCCTCAGTGAGTGCTCATCACAACATTTATTTGCTTGTCTCCCTAAGCTGGAAGGATATCCCAGGCATGGGCCCTTGCTCTGTATGTGCCAAGAGGGAATCAGCTGCACCACACCGACGAGGCCCACATATGCCGAAACATACGTCTGTGGTTTTGCTGATTCTCTCGTGCAGGGAGGATTTGCCTGACATTTCGGAGCTGGACTGTCTGAGGGCAGGACCAGTCTGATATGGACATGGAGATTTCCTCCCTGCAATGGGACATGGGAGCGATAAACATGATTTGTAGCCCCTCTGACAGGCTACCATGCCTTAGAACAAAACAGTTTATTTTGTTCATCGTCAGTGCTCGTCACAATATTTGTTTGTTTATCTCACCCACTAGCACAAGGTAATGAATACAGTATGATTGTGGGGTTGGATAATTTTAGTGTCTTTGAAGTGTAATAGCACCACTTTCTGATAGCCTATGGTAGAAATTCAGCTGACCTTTCTTTTAATGCGGCTGGTTGCCTATTTTATTTAATCGTATGCTTTATCTGACTTTTCTTAATTTCTGTAATTATCACAATCATTTTAGTATATGCAAGTCATATTCGAAAAAATGTAAGGAAAATGATATATTGTAGTTGGTGTATTTTTGGTTTTTTTTGCTACTGGCGCCTCCTACAGTATGAGATATCAATGGCATGTCATTTTTCTTGGAAGAGAAGCAGCTAATCACTACAGCAGAAAAGTCATAGTTTTCAAAGACTCAAGTACCTTTGAAGGGGTGGAAATGGAAAAAGAGAAAAAAAAAACTATTTCTTCCTGCAATGCCATTTTCTGGAAACATTTTTGCATGTCAGGCTAATTGTAGAAAGCTAAGTGACGCTTCATATTTATGCCACTGGTGCTGCCTCTCATTTTCACCTTGTTCATCATTATCCTTGAGGATTGTGCACCTGGGCAATTATTATTGAAGAGTGAGTGCCTCCAACTCCTGGTCCTGCTATATATATATATATATATATATATATATATATATATATATCACTAATCATAAAAGGCCAGATGTATGTTTGTCCAATGCAGTCATGCACAGTAGAGACTGCCTGAATGCAATCATGCGCAGTAGAGAATGCCCAAACGCAGTGATGTGCAGTAGAGATTGCCCGAACGCAGTCATGCGCAGTAGAGACTGTCCGAACGCAGGATTTGTCTGCTGTAGTCATGCGCAGTACACACTGCCCGTGTACAATGGATTTTACCCTAGTATATATATATGTATAAAATATGCATTTAGGGGGTTATTTTGATGTTATGGAATAATCATTCATAAAATTGTAAATACTATTTGCACTTCTGTTGATCAGGTGTCTGTGCAGGACATGCATGTAGCTAAAACTAAATATATTTTTATTGGTGGAATCAGTGTATCAAGGGCTGTTAAAAATAAATTTTTGGTTGTTGTATTAATGACACTGCAGTTTGTCACACAGTGTGAGGCACCATGATTTTGTTCTGGGGATATATATAGTCCTTTGTATATGTTACCTATGTGAATCATACCTAAACAGATAATAGCAAAAATGCTGTAAATATGTCTAGCCTTCCGGGTTCAAATACATTCTCCAAACCTCTGGTTTTAACGACCTTTTAATAAGAATCATATTTTATGTGCCTAGAAAATGCTTTTCCCTAGTGATAGTTTGTAATCTAGAATAAGTGATATTTAATATTTAATAAGCTAAAAATAGGGGGATGTGAAATAAACATTTAAATACGTTAAACTGACATCAATACCTCTCTCTTTAATTCTTTTTAGATACCTCTTCTTTTTTTAGTTTTCCTTCAGCTAGCCTCTCCCTTCAGGAGATCAGAACAATTTTCCTGAAGACCTTGTGAGATAGAGCAGACATTTTGGAAACATCATGATATTTACTAGAGTAGAAAATGGTTTGCCATGTGGATCTGCCAGCCGTTCTGGTGTTAGATCTAGGCAGCTCCCTATGGGGAAACCATTATATGTGGCTAATTTACCGGTTGGCCCAAAAGAGAAATTGCTCTCTCAGTTTGAAGGATATTACTGTTTATCTTGGACTATATCCCGTAATCATTTTATAAACATCTAGCCATTGCTGTTTTATTGACATGAAATTGTTATGTACGTTAGAATTAAAATGCTTGTTTGTTGTTGGAATTTATATATGTCCCAATTAAACAAGAAAAACAATCTAAATCTACTCAAACCGATGATATTTAGTGCATAGGGACCACTCAGAATTTTAATGGAATCTCACTCTAGATAGAGCTGCAAAAATATGGTAAACACCAGGCAATATACTGCCAATCCAACACAGTCCTGTGATCAGTTCTTTAACCCCTTAAGGACCCATGACGGTCCTGCACCGTCATGGGTTGTTATACCCTTAACGACCCATGACGGTCCAGGACCGTCATGGCTTAAATGATAGCAGCGTGTCTCCGCGCACGCTGCTATCATTAAATCCAGGCTGAGACTGAGCGCTCTGAGACCGGGGCATTCAGTCTCAGCCCTTCTTCCTTCTTCCGGTTCATGCGATCGCCGTATCAGTGATCACATGTACCGGCATAGTGACAGACAGAGGCAGCATGCAAAGCATGCTGTCTGTGCCTGTCTCGTCTGCCTCTGTCTCCCTTGCTCTCAAAGTAAGGGAGACAGAAGTAGACGGGAGACACCTAGTGGTTAAAAAAAATACAGCAGTTATGGGTATTAACCCCTTCACTGCTGGTGCAGGAGGCTGACTAAATGCAGGTCAATTTTTGACCTGCAATTTTACACTTGTGTTTTTAAAAAAAATAAAAAAAACACACTTTTTTTTTTTTTTTTCAAAAAACATTTTTATTTAAAAAAATATATATAATTAAACAATATTACAAGTGTGATTGTTGTGGAGCCATGTAATACACTTATATACACCACCAAATGCCACGGACAAAAAAGTGTCAAAATAGGGTGGGAAAAAGGGACATGGGGATTTTCACCCAGGGGGGATAGTGGCCACTTTAAACTGCGCATTTTGTAGGTATGACTAACCGGTCATACCTTTCATGCAGTCTCCATAAAAATGTAACCCTTTGTGGCCAATTGATCCCAAGAGAGAAATCAAAAATGGTGTTTTTTTTTACATTTTTTAAACTTTTTTTAATTTTAATAAAGTGAATGGTGGGTTATCCATATAAATAGGGTATCAAAGGAAAGCCCTATTTATGCTTAAAAAAACAGTATATAATTATGGGGGTGGAATAAAAGCCTAAGAGGGAAAACACTGTTGAACAAAGACATAGTCAAAAAGGTCAGAATTGCTCCGGTCCTTAAGGGAAAACGACCTCAGATTTTCCCGGTCCTTAAGGGGTTAATAGTGAGCTTTGTGTTTATATAGGCCAGTGTTTACTTACCAGAATAATAAAGATATGTTATTCTTAGTATTGTCCTTAATTTGTCTGTTCCAGGTAAATCAAGGGTGTTGCCCCTGATTGGCAGTGTATACTGTTTCTGGGTCTTATGTAGACTGTGTGGGCAGATGGTGTGGCTTCAATGGGTGTGCCTACTACTACATATTTCACCAAACACCTATGAATTGTATTGGATTACTACTTTTACTTATCACTGAATATGAGAGATGCATCAATTTAATATGAAATTATATTTTATTTGAGTAACTCTAATTACAAAATTATGCTATAATATCTACATTTAAACTGTTGCAAGCTTAGGAGCTCCTTGAAAACCTAATACAGGGTTTAGTTAGAGTAATTTCATAGATCTGATATTTTCTTAAAGGAGCAGTAAACTTTCTTTATGAAAAAATATATGTGCTGTTGGACATTTCCTGTTTAGTATAATAAAGGTACTCGCACTGTTGTGAGGTGCATTTTTCCAGAGTTATTACAGTTTAAACCTGTGTTTTGTTTTGTTTTTTTACATTAGCAGTGACCTCTAGTTGTCCAATTCCAATTAGTTTATCAGTTACATTCTAATGGACAGGAAAGTCAGTGAGTTACAGCTGTGATTGAAACTGACTGTCACTTCCTGTCAAGTAGAACTATCAGGAAGTAAACACACAGTAAATTCACTTCCTGATTATCTGAACTTTTGTAACTTTTGAATAAAACAACTGACAGCAGTGGGAATTACCTTGTTTTACTCACCAGGAAAAGCTAAATAGCATAAACATTTTCATTAAAAAGTTTACTGATCCTTTAATATGAATTTGATTCTGTGCATTGGATTGATAGAGTTCTAAAGAATACAGACTTACTGACAAATAAAACAAATAGAGTAAGTCACTGATTTTACTAAACTACTGCATACGAGTGATAGGAAGGAGACCTGAATGATCTTAATGACTATCAGCCTGAAAGGGATAGTAATACTTAAGTATTACTAATCCCTATATTAAAGTCCTATTAAAAATACATGTATTGCCCCCAGTGTCATCTCTTAAACCTTAATGGTTTGGGAGATGATCGCTCCTGAAGTTGCCCTCTCCCTCCCCCTTCCCCGTAGTCAGTGTTCTAGCTGACTGCAGGGAAGCCAGTTGTACGACTTTCAGGTGGCTCTGCAGCACAGCCGCGATCGTGTTAATAAAAAAGAAACCTTTCACTGAAACGGTCTTCTATGTGTGCTTGGTTTGCAAGCACACGTAGAAGACCGATTTAGTGAATTTTTTTTTTTTTTTTAATTAACGCTATCACAGCTGTGCTGCAGAGCCGCCTGATTATCTATGACTGGATTTCTCTTCAGTCAGTTACAACGCTGACTTCAGGGAAGGGGGAGGGAGAGGGCAACTATAGGAGCGATCATCTCTCAAACCATAAAGGGTTGAGAGATGATACTGAGGGCAATACATTTATTTTTAATAGGACTTTACTATAGGAATTAGTAATACTTAAAGGGATAGTAATACTTCGTTTTAACTTTATTTTATTTTGTAGGCATTAAAAAAACATGAAGAATGATATAAGTCTTATCTCTCAAACCTTTATGGTTTATGAGATATTCACAAGCAAAGTTCCCCTCCCCGCCCCTTTTACCTAGTGTAAGCCATCTCTTCTCAGATGTGAATCTGGTTGTAAGACCAGACAGATAACAGAAGGGGACAGTTTTCTTTGTATGAAAACAATGAAAGCCCTTCCCCCCTTGACAAGCTTTTCAGGTTTTTCCTTTATCTTAATTGAAGATTGTCCCTCTCTGCAGTCTACCTGGGAATCTCCCTTCTGATCTGGTTGAACAGGGGGGGATACTTTGTTTCTGAATATCTCTTAAACCATAAAGGTTTCAGAGATAAGACTTATATCATTCTTCATGTTTTTTTAATGCCTACAAAATAAAATAAAGTCAAAACGAAGTATTACTATCACTTTAAGTATTACTATTGCTTTAAACAAGAAGCTACAGATTTGCAATTCTGGAATAACCAAACTGCACCATAGGGGACAAATAACAATGCCGGTTGATTTAATTGGTGTTTTATCTCTTTGAATACTAGAGTGGTCTCTAACGCCTTGCTTCTCATTTAAATCAGTGGGGGATTTTTTTTATTAGTTCCACTGTGGTGCAGATGATTAGCTTCAGAATTGCACCTCATTTTTATTTTTTTGAATATGGCTTAGTGTGACTTGTTTTCTTGTTAAAGGGGATAGTAACATGTAATATGGAAAAATATATATTGTAGATTTTATCCTGCTTAGTAAAACATGGGTACTCCCACTGCTGAGATATGTTTTCATAAGTTATTACAGCTTAAACTTGCATTTGAGTTCAGTACATCATGGCCTGAACTTTATGGTGGTGCAGAAGTGGATGGACATGTTTGGTCAGTTGACCATAGAATGCTGTAGGAACAGCAACACTGAATATTTTCAGACCATGCAGTTACTGAAACCAAATGCAATTACAACCCTATTATTGGTTAGAGTAAATTGGCCCATATGTATAAAAGTAAAGTAAAACAATTCTTGGACAAACCAGTTGCATCATAGGGGACATATAAACATTCCCAAAATGTCCATTGATTTAAATGGGGGCTTTCTAACACCTTGAATGCTATAGAGGTCACCAACGAGTTGTGAAGCATTGTATTAGAGACCTGTATATCATTCAAGGCTTTGCAAGGTACATTTAAATAAATTTCTTCCCTTTGCTTTTATACATATGCCAATATTTCCACAAATATTCTTATTTGTAGAGAAAAAAAATATATAAATATATATAGATAATGTGTGTTTGTGTGTGTATTGCTGCAGTTGGAATCTAAAAGGATCAGTAATATTTTTCCCTGTGGGGTCCCTATAGCGCCAACTTCTGGAAAAATTAATGTACCCCAGCCTAGGTTTAGACACCTGTGGGCTGATGCTAGTTGTAATCTGGCAACAGTTGGAGAGCATCATATCACCATACCTGGGAACTTTTCATGCAGGGCTACCCGAAGGGTAACCCTGTCAGTGCCGAAAATGACGCGATTCGCGTCATAAAAGGGGTGGGGCTTAGTCGCGGGGGGGCAAAAAAACCTTCAAAATGAAGGTAAGAGGGCGGGCAGTGGGAGGAACCGGGCAGGATGGAGCACAAGTGGGCAGAGTTTCTACTTAAACTCTGCCCACCCGGTGATTCACACACAGGCCCCCTTCATTTTCTACCTGGCATGTCATCACAGAGATCATCAGCATTTTCTGAGGACTGCTTTCCAAGAATGTGATTTTAATTTCACCACTTTTCCCTTTGGTATAGCAACCGCTCAGAGGGTATTCACAAATTTCATGTCAGTTCTGGTGGCTCACATCTGCTTTCAGGGGATTACCTAGCTGGATGACCTTTATTAAAGGCTCCTTTGGAGGAGCTGTTGTACACTCAGATTCAGTCCTGAGTGTCCATTCTAGAGCAACATGGTTGGGTTCTCAAATTCAAGGAATCTTCTCTGGATCGTCCCAAGTCCTTCTTATCCTCAATATGAGTTTCGTCATTCTTCACTGGATGGTCTTTCTGCTGGATGACAACATCTGGCCATTATCCCTCAGGTGTCTCAGTTGGTTTCAAGTCTATCTGTGATGGTGCTGGAGTGCATGAAGGTACCACTCTACCTAATCTCAGCCCCCTGCTAAATTCCTCATTATGGAGTTGCAGCTAGTATTCTCAGGGATTGGTCCAGAAAACAGCATCAGCTTTCCCGTGTGATGTCTCTGTCCACCAAGTCCAAAGCGAACATGCTTTGGTGGCTTCAAAACCCACATCTGAACTTTGGGGGCCTCTTGTCATCCGACTTGGGTCATAGTCATGATGGAGGCCAACCTGACAGGCTGGGGTGTGACTCTGTGTAATATTATATGTCTTTTCTGCTGATCACATTAAATACTTGCAAACCTTATGAATCTGGTCATGATTGTCTTGTACTTCAATATGGTCTTGCAGGATCCATGTATTTATTTATGGCCCTGATGATCACGTATTGTGTATATAGCTTTGTAGTCAAATGTAATGATACATAAACCTGTTGGTCTCATGTAATGGTATATGGCCCTTATGGTCAGATGTAATGGTTTATGACCCTGATGGTCTCTCATAACAACTTATGACTTGGCTGTTCTCATGTAATGTTCTATTACCTTGCTGTTCCTTGATCCTATATAATGATATGGTATTACACTCTTTCACTACCTCATAGCAACAGCTCTTCTATAATACGTTCCTTATCTTTTATTACTGTAACCTAGTAGGTTGAATTTCTTATTGTCCCTATAATATATTATTATAATAAGCATGCATATCATGGGGGCATAAGAGATGGCAGTTGCCAGTCCAAATGCTCACTTAGGCTGCCACACAGGAAATTCAATCAATAGGGAAGCTTAAATTGAAACCAATGTTGAGCAGCCAGAGTTAGTAAACAGGACGTGCAAGTTGTCTTTTAAATAAATAATTATTTTATGTCTTTAACCTGGCAGATGATTCAGTGATACATACTGCTATATGGTATACACTTTGTACAAATCATTTTCCATTTACTTTAGTACCATCTCTTTAGGGAAATAGTTTATTACATTCACTACCAGATCAATGATGTAACATTTCCTTTCAAAAATGCTTCCATCATTTCTTTACTATTAACTATAGTGGGTTTCACAGGTTCCCTTGTTTCTGCCTGTGATTGTTGTTGGTTTGTTTTTTCATAATATTGTATTTGTTTAAGCTGTTGTATTAATTATTTTGCCCAACATATGTTTTGTAAAATTGAATAAGCAGAGGAGCTTATAGGTACCTGGAGCCCTGAAGCAGTATGAAGTATAATGTTATGTTTTAGTATTTGTCCCTTTGCTCAGATAGACTAGGATATGGACTTGCAGGGCAGAGGAGGAATACAGTACTCTGCCTTTGTCCATGTTGATTTTCAATATAGTAATTAAAGTTATTTAACTTTACAGTGATAGTTATGTTTCACAAAAAAAGCAGCTTTGATTTATCTTCATAGTATTTGGGCAATGGAGAGTGTTATTTCAATACTGTCAGAGTTGTAGTTCAAGAGTAACTGAATGATAATGTATCCCTCTTTTACCTAGTGTAACCCGCCTTCCATCAGATGTGGTATCAGGTCTCTTGACCGGATAGGTCGCAGCAAGGGACATTTTTCTTACTAAAGATTGTCCCTCTCTGGATCCATCCGGCCACTCTTGCTGCCCTGAGGGAGGCGGATACTTTATCATTCAATTACTTGTGAACTACAACTCTGACAGTACTGAAATTAGGGGTGCTCGGAAATGAAAATTCTGAACCGACACTTCAGCATGCAGTTGGCCGAAAAACGAAAATTACTTTTTTTTTAATTTTAGGGTGATGACTAACGAAAGAAACAAAAAATATAGTAGAGCAAGTGCACATGGTGCAGTCAAAGTGAAAGTCCCATGAGTTGAAGGCTACTAACTTGCCTGGAAAAAAAGTGACCTTTCCATTGCGGTTACATTATCCGCAAGTTCCATTTTTACTGATGTGCCAAACATATTGATCATGAGTCAAACGCATATACAGACACACACGTATAGACAGACACACGCACATGCACGCACGCACAGAAAGACATACATACCCAGGAAAAGATGAACAACCCCTGCACAGATAATAAACTATGTAATAATAGAATCTGTATGAATGTTTCTCCTGATTGTGTTATATAAAATGAAAGACTTACTAATCAATTACCACTATAAATAAATACTTTCATTTAAGGGTACTAAAAAGCCCAATTTAATCAATGGGAGATTCCTGAAGGAATAATAACTTGCTTGTTGAGATGGGCTTTGGGAATCAGGCCTCCAAGTTGGTGCACGTCTCATGCGCTGCACTTATCCTATTCATGACTATGCGCAACAGGCAACTGGCAGGTACCACTGCAAACCACGTTGCAGGAGGTGCAATCATTCTGACTTTATTGGTGTCATAAAGCACCAATAATCTCCACCACCCTCCCCACCTTCTTCTCAAAATCAGACCCCAGCATCTCCCCCTTTCATTCCTTGCAGTGCCCGCCATGAACCACACCATCTTTCTGTTCTGAAGTGAGCAGTTTTACATCAGTAAAAGAGGTGGGAGGGGCATGCTTTATCATTCAATTACTCTTGAACTACAACTCTGAAAATATTGAAATAGCATTCTCCATGGCCCAGTTGCTATGAAGATTAATTGGAGCTGCTTTCATTTTGAAACATTACTATCCCTTTAAAGGGATAGTAATACTTCGTTTTAACCTTATTTTATTTTGTAGGCATTAAAAAAACACGAAGAATGATATAAGTCTTCTCTCTCAAACCTTTATGGTTTATGAGATATTCACAAGCAAAGTTTCCCATCCCTGCCCCTTTTACCTAGTGTAAGCCATCTCTTCTCAGATGTGAATCTGGTTGTAAGACCAGACAGATAACACAAGGGGACAATCTTCTTCCAATGACAACAATGAAAGCCCTTCCCCCCCTTGACAAGTTTTTCAGCTTTTTCCCTTATCTTAATTGAAGATTGTCCCTCTCTGCAGTCTACCTGGGCACCTCCCTTCTGATCTGGCTGAACGGGGGGGATACTTTGCTTGTGAATATCTCTTAAACCATAAAGGTTTGAGAGATTAGGCTTATATCATTCTTCATGTTTTTTTAATGCCTACAAAATAAAATAAAGATAAAACAAAGTATTACTATCCCTTTAAACCTGATAAATAATCTTTATGGTTTATTGTAGGAATTTGCAGCTTTTTGACTGTCTCACCACAAACCTAGGCCTTAAAATAACCTGTCTAATCAAAGTTTATTGTATTTAGGGTTGTATGTTGTTATGTGGGTCTTGTTTTACCATTTATCAATGTTACTTTTTCTTCCAGGGAGCCTTTTATCATCCTATCAGGTGGCTTATCATATGATACTGTCGGAAGAAGACCTTGCTTAACTGTCATGCATGGGAAAAGCACGGCTGTTCTAGAAATGGATTATTCTATTGTTGATTTTCTTACACTTTGTGAAACACCCTATCCAAATGGTGAGTTAGTTTAAAAATAATTGTTCTAATAATGGTGACTTTCATTTTAATGAGGCGGAGAACAAGAATGTATTCCTACAGTATCGTGATAGTACAGTAATCCAAATTTTTGGATTTCTGGTCTACTTTTTAAGTGACTATGCCAGCATTTATTGACCCTTAAACTTGACAGAATACTGTGGGACAGATTTTATTGTTTAGTTTACATTTTTCACAATTTTTACAGACTTCTTCATAGATTAGAAATGGAATTGCTGAGATAAAGACCATGTATCGCCACATGTAGTAGAATCTAGTTGTTTGGGAAATGTAAAGATTCTGTAATCCTTAGGTCAGTCTTAGACTTTTAAATCTGAGATGGCTCAGTTGGTTAAGGCACCAGCTGTAGAATCTGTTCAAGCCTCAAGGTCGCAGGTTCTAGTCCCGGCAAGGTCAGCTCAGCCTTTCACCCTTCTGAGGTAGATAAATAAGTCCAGGACTTACTTGAAAGTGAGAGATAATCTCAATGCATTATTCCTGGTAAAATACTTTAACAAAAGAAAAAATATATGGTTGCAGTTGTAAGGGTTGCAAAACACCACATTTAAATTACTAATTAAAACACTGATACTGGGTTCTGCAAACTCAAATAAAGTCAACAGATTAAGAGTAGGGTTTTAGAAATTAGGTATGTTTCTGATATCTGTTAATATAAAATCAACCACTTTCATCTTTTGTAAAAGAAACACATTACTGAAAAAACTTTTAATGGATTTCTGTACTTTCTCTGTGTGTTATACTTTGAATTAGGGTGACCACGTGTCCCTGATTACCCACGACAGTCCCTGATTTTAAATGAGTGTCCCTTGTCCCTGGCAATATAAAGTCCCAGAATTAAAACTCCAGTACACAGAGGATTAAACACTACTAGGAGAACTGGCCATTGCCTACTGTGACAGGAAGTTATGCCTCTGCTTGGCTACAAGAAAATGGCTTCCAGACAGAGCTCTAAACACTAGATGGAGGACCGAGTGTAGTGTAATTCTAGTCAGTGCTTTAAATGTGATGTGCATTATCTAGTAGCCCACGGCAAGCATTGCTTTCTGTCACAACAGTCAGTGGGCAGTTCTCCTTCGAGTGTCTAGAACTCTGTTGCGCACTAGAGAAAGAACAGGTTGCACACTGATGTTCAGTGATGTACAGTGACCCCTCCCACATAGCTGTGCTAGTGCCAAGGAGTAGTACTCTGCTTCTTTTGTCTCCACAGTATCCCTGAATGGCAAAATGGAAATGTGATCACCCTACTTTGAATCCATGGCATGGTCACGTGATAAAGCTATCATCTGTTTATTTTGTTCCGGCCATTTGCTTACCCTTAAAAGAAAACTTTTTTGGTATTCAAAACCTTTTTATTTTCTCTTAACCCCTTAAGGACCGGGAAAATCTGAGTTTGATTTGACTTAAGGACCGGAGCAATTTTGACTTTTTTGACTATGTCTTTGTTCAACCATATTTTCTCTTTAATTCCTTTTGTGCACCCACATAAATTATATACTGTTTTTTTAAGCACAAGTAGGGCTTTCTTTTGATACCACAATTATATGAATACCTCATTGTTTAATTTGATTAAAATAGAAAAAAAGAGGAAAAAAATTGAAAAAAAACAACATTTTGCTTATATTTTCGTGTCAGGATTTGCATACAATTAGTTTATGACAAAAAAATACCCCTAAATATATTCATTTGCTTCTCCTGAATATAAGAATACCCCATATGCCTAGTATTTCAATCACTTCCTCACATTTACAAGGTAAATATTACAAGATGGATGCCATTATTTCCAACTTGTAATTTCTCAACAATTGGCATGTGAGCATCATAGCTTAGCTGACGGTGCCAGAACCAAAAATGTCCCACAAAGGTATATGTTTCTGAAAACTACACAACATAAGGTAAATAATCAGGAGAATTTTGGAGTTTTTCATGCAGCTATTTTTCCAGAAAAAAATTTCAAAATTGTGGTAATATTTTGTTTTTTTGCAGTTTTCACACTTACATTTCAATACTACTGTTGATATCAAGCACATGATAGGTGAAGATTTTTAAAAATGCATTGTTTAGTGTTCAGCTCCTTCTTCTGAGTACGGCAATACCCCATATGCATAGGTTTGGGAGAGCTACGGGGCCCAAATTGGAACATGCGCGTTTCCAGTTTCACACTTTGAATTTTCACAGCTTGCATCACTGGTGCCATGTCTCATTTGGGGCTGTGTAACAGTGCTCCACTCTAAGATTTCCCCCCAAAAGTATATATTTTTGGAAAGTAGACACCCCAGGCTTTCATTTTATGTATGTTTTCAATTTTTCTACGCAGCCATTTTACCACCAATCGCTCGTAAATCTTGACGTAAGTTAAAAAAACAGCGTTTTTCACACTTGCCCTTCAATGTTGATGTGAATTTCAAGCACATGATAGGTGAAGATTTTTAAAAATGCATTGTTTAGTGTTCAGCTCCTTCTTCTGAGTACGGCAATACCCCATATGCATAGGTTTCTCAAGGTTTGGGGGAGCTACAGGGCCCAATTTTGAACAAATATTGAATTTTCACATCTTGGTTAACTGATGCCATTACTCATTTTGGGCTATGTTCCAGTGCTGCACTTTAGAATTTCCCCCCAATAGTGTATATTTTTGGAATGTAGACACCCCCAGCTTTCATTTTAGGTGTGTTTTCAAATTTTTTACACGGCCATTTTACCACCACTTTCTCATAAACTTGACGTAAGTAAAAAAACAGCGTTTTTCACACTTTGCCTTCAATGTTGATGTGAATTTCAAGCACAGAATAGGTGAAGATTTTATAAACTGAATTGAATAGTGTTCAGCTCCTTCTTCTGAGTACGGCAATACCCCATATGCATAGCTTTCTCATGGTTTGGGGGAGCTACGGGGGCCAAATTGGAACATGCGCGTTTCCAGGTTCACACTTTGAATCTTCACAGCTTGCGTTACTAGTGCCATGTCTCATTTGGGGCTGTGTAACAATGCTCTTTTTTTAAGATTTCCCCCCAAAAGTGTATATTTTTGGAAAGTAGACACCCCAGGCACGTTTTAGGTGTGTTTTCCAATTTTATACACAGCCATTTTACCACCAATCCCTCGTAAACCATGACGTAAGTAAAAAAAAAAAAAAAAAACAGCGTTTTTCACACTTAGGGTTCGCGGCAGTATACTGGGCTGCATACAAATTGGTTTGGGAAACAATTTCACCTAAAATGTCTTCCCCCAAAAACAAATCAAAAAAATGATCATGGGTGAAAACCTTCCACAACAATTTGAATCCCTGGGTTGCCTGTGAATTCTGAGATTTGTGGGCATAAATTGATACCCATTCATTAGGATCCGGAGTGGCAGGTGTTGGGGCATTTCTTTGGGCAGGTCTTTTGGCAGGTCTTTGGGCAGTTCTTTTGGCAGGTGCTGGGGCAGTTGCCAGAGCAGCTTTTGGGGCAGTGCGTCTTTTCTTGACAGAAGGCCCAGCGTCATCACTAGAGCTGCTCTCACTTTCTGAAAACTGCGCTATGTCAAAATCTGACGCAGTGTCTGTTGCCTCAGAGTCAGATGCCAAAAAGGCATATGCCTCTTCAACGCTGTACCTGCGCTGCATTTTGCCCACTAAAAAAGCTTTTTTTTTTCTTACGCTATCCCTAAACCTAAATCTAACCCTAAAACTTACCCTAACCTACGTATATCCTGAACCTACTTAACCCAAGTGAACTACCTATCTAAACTGCACTTATTATATATATATTTTTTTTTTGGGGGGGGGGTTTGGGTTTTTTTTTTTTCTTACGCTATCCCTAAACCTAAATCTAACCCTAAAACTTACCCTAACCTAAGTATATCCTGAACCTACCTAACCCAATTGAACTACCTATCTAAACTGCGCTTATTATATATATTTTTTTTTTTTTTTGGGGGGGGGGGGTTGGTTTTTTTTTTTTTTTTTTTCCCCTAAACCTAAATCTATCCCTAAAACTTTCCCTAACACACGTCTACACTAAACCTACCCAACTACCTACCAAAATACCTAAACTATATTTATTATAAAAAAAAAAAATAAAAAAAAAATTAAAAAAAATTTTAAAAAATTTTTAAAAAATCTAAAAAAATTCAAGGGGGATGGGGGGTGTCCCACAGATCAAAAAACACTGATCTGCAGCAAATTGATCACTCCAAGAGTGATCAGATGGGGGGGCACTTATTGATCACTGCAGAACAGTGATCAAAGGGTTAATTTTCTTTATTTAAACTTTTTTTTTTACTTTTTTTTCTACAGGTACACTGGAACAGCATGCCTCTCTGTCTCTCTCCACCTCAGCAGTATGCAAGGTGGAGGGAGGCAGAGAGATCTGACAGGGACAGTATTTACAAATACTGTCCCTGTCATTCAGGTTTTGCAACATGTGATTCGCTTTTGAAGCGAATCGCATTTTGCAACAATGTTTCAGCCGCTTGTTACTAAGTGTCCCGATACCGGGACACTTAGTAACAAGCGGCTTGAACTCTTCCATCGCTCCGTGCGGCCGCGATGGAAGAGTTTAACCCTTGACGTACCAGGACCGTCAAGGGTCGTTCGGTCACATTTACCCTTGACGGTCCTGGTACGTCAAGGGTCGCTAAGGGGTTAAAGCAAGTTGGTTTCTTAGTCTGTCCTGTATAAAAGCAATCTGAAGGTATTCTGGGATAAACCAACTGCACCATAAAGAACAAATACAATTTTCAATTAAATTAAAGGAATAGTAATGTTTCAAAACAGAAGCAGCTCCAATTAATCTTCATAGTATTTGGACCATGAAGAGTGTTATTTCAGTACTCTCAGTGTTGTAGTTCAAGAGTAATTGAATGATAAGTATCCCCCTCCCGCTCCTTTTACCTAGTGTAAGCCACCTCCCCTCAGGTTTTTCCCTCTCTGCAAGCCATATGGACACCACCTTTCTGTTCTGAGGTGAACAGTGTTACATGGGGGTGGGGTTAAAAATTACCAAATTTCCACTGATTTATGGGGGACATTGAGGAGTTCTGACAAGTATTAACTCAGTGGTGGTATTGTAACCATAATCTATTTTTGTTTGTTTATTTTTTATTTTTTTTTTTAACTAAAGGTCTGGGTTCGTTTGCAACTGATAACTTTGTCCCTGATTTTATCTACAAATGTCCCCACAGACATCAATAGGAATTAGTGAGATAAATGAAGAGCTATCTGCAGTGGAATCTAGGTCCATATCAGATGCAAGCAGACATTTCATTCAAGCAGCGTCTGCCATTTTGAAAAAGCTTGCTTTCATCAGAGCAGATTTATTTTAGGTGATTGTTCCCATTTAAAGGAACACTAACACCTAAAATGAACTAGGGTTAAATACACTTAAAGGGATAGTAATACTTTGATTAAACTGCAATTCCGGGAGGAGGGACCTTTCTACAGGAATAGCGTTTGAACTACAACATTGAAAGTAATTAAATATAGTGCTGCATGTTTAAAATATATTAAAAAAAGACTCGGAGCTGCAGTTTAATTAAAGTATTACTATCCCTTTAAATACGCAGTACTTTATACTAGCACCTGTAAAATGTCTGTTTTCTGAGGCCTAACATCTAGTCTAACATATTCTCAGAGGGAGCATCAAATTGCATACCTGGGAACTTTCTCTTGTGGACTCCTCTGGTGGTGCTGGGAGATATAATTGACACAGATTGTGTAAAAAAGGACATGGCCTAGCAAGATATAACAGAAGTGGAACTAACAGGGTGTGGAAGGAGTAGAAGTGGGCAGAGTTTCAGTAGACACTCCCCACATCCGGAGAACCAGCCTTTGCCCCCCAAGACCCGGTAATGCAGTGTCAAAACCGGAGTCTCTGGGGCAAATCCGGAGCATTGCCAGGTATGATCTATTCCTGCGTTTTCCATGACCCCAAAGCTTAAACTGATTGTCCAGAAGTATCTGTAAGCCAGAAGTATCTGGCTGAAATAAGAAATAATACAAGAGCAGTGAGCACTAATCACAATCAAGTAACCAAGTAACAGACTTTATCTCTCAGTACAAATAGCACAAACAACATTAAACAAATGTTTTCTGAACAGGACTATTTACACATGCATTAAAATTCAGGTTTAGGATTGTATTTTAGGGATGTAGTGTATGAATAATTATTTTCACATGTTATATCAACCTATTTAATTTCTGGTGTTAATGATTTATTAAAGAGCATCCCTGACTGAACACAATGGGAAATTATAGACTTTGTCATTTAGATTAACTGAAGGAGTAGTCTCTGAAGGTCTCATGCAGCTTTGTATCAACATCTTCAGTTATAGCCGTGGATTCATTTCCATTTTAAATTGGATTTATCATCATTGCCTCATTTCATCTGTAACTCTCATTATATATTTTATTCTATTAATATTTCTTTTTGTTGTAAATGTAGATTTATTATAATTTCCTCAATTGTACATCCATCGGATTTGCTATTATAATTTATACATATTGCATCAAGAAATCTTTTTATTTTTTCACTTAATTCTGATGAGCAGTAGTGGGTGGTAGACCATCAAAGCATGAGAGTGAAACAGTGTAACACTATCTTTGCATCACTGAGTGCTCAGTAGGGTTTTTTGTTTTGTTTTGTTTTTCGCATTGCATACCTATACTATATTTAACAGGCCCTGACAGAAAGCTCTGTGGAATTAGATCCAGGGAGCTCAATATCAGGGACATACCGTAAAATCTTGGGTATAATACTCACAGATTTACCCCACTTCACCTTATGTGAAGTAGGGGGTGCTTATTATATACAAGAATTTTTTACGATTAAAAAAAAAATTGTGGTAGCAGATATCTTCCCTCCCTCCCCCGGCGCTAACTTCTTTGAAAATAACCCTTACTTTGTGCACATGAAGTCCCCAAATAGAAGAAAAGGCAAAACTTCTTCTAGGTAAATATTCTCTGTGGGTGGCACGCTGCTTGCACTTGCAGCGTGCCACCCACAATAGGTGTCTATTAAAGGAAACTAACACATTGTGATAATAACACCACATTTACCTTACTATATCTGTAAAATTCTAATGGCACCAAAGAGTTTGTTCAAAATGTAACATCTTCATTCAGTTCTGGGTGTCATGTCAACGGAGGCAGACATGACAGTTGCTGGAGGGTTTTTCAAATTGAACCTGGCAAAGTGCGTGAACCTTCTTACACTTTTCAGGATAAGAGTAGTATGCAGTCCATTCTACATGCCTCTGATCCTTAAAGGAGCAGTAAACTTTTTTTATGAAAAAATATATATTGTAGGGATTTTCCTATTGAGTAATTACAGTTTAAACCCATGTTTTTTTACATTAGCAGTGCCCTCTAGTGGTCAAATTCTAATTAGATTTCCTGTTAGAGTCTAATGGAGAGGAAAGTCAGAAAAGTCAGAGACATACAGTTCTCCATAGAATGTGATAGAAACTGCCTGTCACTTCCTGTCAGTTAGAACTATCAGGAAGTAAACACAGTAAATTCACTTCCTGATTATTTAAACTGCTCTAAATTTTGAATAAAACATATGACAGCGATGGGAGTGACCTTGTTTTATTCAGCAGGAAATGCTGTATAACATATGTGTTTTCATAAAAAAAAGTTTACTGCTCCTTTAAAGGGTTAGTAGTGTTTCCTCACTGAAGCAGCTAAGATTTCTTGTCGCACTTAATTGTACTGATGTCCAATGCTGGCACTTTCAGAACTGTGTAGTTATGCTTTAATTATATGATGAAGTTAACCCTCCCACCCCTTATCTCTACGTTCGTGGTCCCAAGTTTATATCTGACAGCAGATCACAACGAGGCACAATCTTCAGTCAGTATTAGGAAAAACCTGGCCTCCTTCGTCAAGGAGGACAGGGTTTTCCTTATACTGACTGAGGGATCCCTTGTTGTAATCTGTCCTGTCCAATGACCAGTTTTCAGATCTGAGGGGAGGTGGCTTACGATCGGGAAAAGGGGGGTAAACATCATCATATAATTAGAACATACCTAGACAGCTCTGAACAGTGCCAGCATCGGACATTGGTACTGTTAAGTGTGACAAGAAATTTTAGCTGCTTCAGTGAGGAAACATTACTAACCCTTTAAGATTACCATGTTAAGTGAGCAAAGTCTGAGGTAATGTGTTCTTGCTAGCAGCTGTCATGTCTACCTCCAAGGACATGACATCCATCACTGATTGAAGATGATATGTCCTTACCAAAGGCACAAGGATAAACTCCACAGGGGCCACTGGGATTTTCTGGATAAACGGGGTGTTATAAATTGTGTTAATTCCCTTTAACCCCTTAACGACCGCCCGATCTGGTGCTCGGGCAGGCGTTATGGATCATAGAGATTCTTTTTTTTTTTTTTTTTTTTTTTTTGGGATGCCAGAGCAGCATGCAGCCACACTGCAATCCCATAATTCCACTATGTGCCAGGACCAGCACCATTAGCAGTACGATTATATGATGTATGTATTCTAGAAAAGTGATTTTATATTTTTTATTTTATCGAGTTCTGTGGATACTACTTTTTGCTCCCACTGCCACCCAGGATCCCCCTTCCCATTTTTGGGGAGGATTTTGGGCGGTTGGGTTGGGAACCACTATACTTATGAATGCATATTTTATATATTTATGTTGATGTAGAGGTTTTATATTAAAGGGCAGTAACACCATAATACAGCTCATACTAACTTACATTAGGTTACTGTAGCATTTACAGTTTTTGGAGTGAATCAAACAATATGAAAAAATCCAAATCACTGTCACACTTATGCACATTTATGGTGGAATGCAGGAAACATGCACAATCCTAATTTCCAGTGTGAAAATCATTAGTGAATAAGTTTGCTTGTGAAAAATAAAGATTAGCGAACAGCTACGCATATTTCCTTTTTTTTGTGGGCGTGGTCAGGATTAGCTAATTTGTCTGAATGGAATAGCAAATGCACCTAATGCAGGAAGTTCTGTTGCTAACGATTTTATGTGTAGTGTTGTCGTAAACCCAACATTTTTTATGCACAATTCAAGAAGCTTTCGGTATATATGGCTTCCTGGATTAGAACATGCACAATATCTGTCTGTGCAGGAAAAATGTCTTTAGCACATGCACACATTTCATGCATCCCCCATTTGTTTGTTGTATTAGCTAACTGTGCAGGGGGCTACTTGTTTTTCATACTTGGCAACATTTGATAAAAAATTCAAGCTAAAGAAAAAACAAACAGCTTAGAGCGCTAACTCACTGTGTGCAAAATTATATATGTATATATATGTATAATACTTTTTGATAAATTATTTTACATGAAGTGTCCATTGATAGAATTTAGATCACTGAAGTGTGCAGCAAGGAATGTAAGGGTTCTCCAGTCCCCCAAACATCAGACCATAGCCCAAAGTGCAAACATAGAACAGACAGCAAACCTGCGCTCCTCCAATCTAAATGTGAATAGTGTGCCCTGTATTAGGCATATTATAATACTGTGAATAAATTTGAGGCATTAGTGCCTACATTTTTAGGCCCAAAAACGAGGTTTAAGCTTACCAACCACGTCAAGGTTCCTCAAGTGTGGCAAGTCCTACTCTAAACACTTGAAATCCCTATCTAAAAATAAAAAAATAAAAATTAAAAACTAAGTACCCCTGAAGAATGATGGTAATAACGCGTTGGGCGGGGGGACCCTTTTTCCTTTATAAAAAAATAGTCTTGCACTGGGGCCTTCTATTGAATGTTTCCTTCATTGCAACTTTGTTGGTACAATTAGTTTCACAGATTAGTTTATCTGCTGTATTTTCCATAGGGTTGTCTACACTGGTCGCTGTAGCAGTTGCTGGTTTGAACTGGGTCTTAGACTAACTGACATGCGCTTAAGGAGAACATCAACTTTGCGATGTATTGTGCACCCCTCTGTTCTTTAAAGGGTTAAATACTGTATTGTTAGTAATGCTGGATAATAGGGTTGAAAAACAGCATAGAGACCATGATGGTTTTCAATCACTCCAATGTTAACATTCTACATAGAATAATTTAGAAAGAAAAGACAGAGAAAGAAAGAGAGAGAAAGAGTAAAACACTCTCTTCTAATGTCGTTAACACTTTGAGTGCCAGAGGGGTACGCAACGCATTGCAAAGCATTGCATTAAGTACCCCTCTGGCGCTCAAAGGGTTAAGATAATTCTTATGTCATAGGTTAAAACAAGTGTATTTTCCTTGTAAACTGAACCATTAAAAAATTGTTATTTGGAGCCACCTACTGTTCATCTGAATAATGATCGCTTAAATGAAAGTCTTTTAGACAGTATCTGTCAGATAAAGTGAAATTATGCCTATAGGACAAAATATAAGAAAAGGAATTCTTTGAGAATCAATGTCTCAACCTGCAGCAGATATTTATGCACACTTTAAAACTCCCCTTCGTACCTGTTGTACTTCTGTGGGCAGGGTACATCACCTGACAACATGACTCAGAAGTTTATATCACATTTTGTGGAGAACTGTTTGTTCTTGACTCACCTCTCCCAGCAAATGCAACAGAATAAATACGTGGAATCTGACCACTAGAGGGAACAGTTACTATTAGCAAACAAAAGTTTAAATTGTACTAGTTTTGCAAATATGCATCTCTCAGCAGTGGGAGTGCACTTTTTTTTTTTTACTTAACAAAGAAAAACAGTAAAATATACAATGCAGAAGTAACAAAACATGCTCAGGTCTTCAAGCAACGTGGCAAACAGATGTTTATTTGATCAGTGTTTTGGGTGCCCACATGGCAGCCTTCGTCAGCATAGCTGCCATGTAAGCACCCAAAACCTTGATCAAATAAACATGTTTTTGTCACAACATTGCTTAAAGACCTGAGTGTGCTTTTGTTAATTCTGGATTGGATATTTTGCTGATGGAACTAATCCATCAGCAAAATATCCAATAGCCTTTTATCAAGATTAAAGGCTACATTGTTGACCGAAACGTCGATTCCACTAAACATGTAACAGTATTTCACGATTTTATGAGAATCTGCGAGTGCCGTCTTTCCTCAGGAACTGTATGTATTGTCTCTTATCTCAGATGAGCACCCAGACTGAAGTATATTAACTACAGAGTGTGCAGTCCAAATGACTGTTCGTATTATATATATATATATATATATATATATATATATATATATATAATATAATATATATATTTTTTTCTTCATAGAAAAGTTTACTGCCCCTTTAACCTATGTGCAGAAACACTCAGTTATGTCAAATCAAGTTCTTCTCCAGGTGTTAGGACAAAGAAATCAGGGGTACGATGTAGCTTACCTTTGCCATTGCAATGACTGCAATGTTACTTGTTCAGTTACCAGATAAAATAATTTTAAATGTGTAGTTAACACATAAATATTCAGGGACTGGTTTCCAACATCCTGATTCCATGTATTATGCCATGTAAGCACACTTTCATGATGTTTCTATATTGTGGGATCTGACAGAGGAGGTGAGTCCTGGAAAGAGATATATGCTATGTGACAAGCTTGTATATTATAAAATAAATTAACAAAGCTTGCATACACAGTATATCAAAGTCTTCTTCATATTATGGATATATAATGGAAGTCCATTACAGAAATATGTAAATTTGTCATAAAATATCATGGTCCCCCATTTTCATTTTATTTTTTGGGATTGCCATTGCAGAAACTCTGATGCAGTAGACAGGGACTAGAGTACATTAACCTGCTTACCCACAAATCAAAGTTTCTAAATAGCACATATGTCCCATGTTTAAATTAATTCGAAGTAGAACTATAATATTTAATTTAGGTACCCATCTCACTTCCCTTTTCTGTAGTCTCCATCCACAGTTACTTCCTCTGCTGGTATACTAATGCTTTTGACAGGCAACAGTGGATAGGACTGGGATGGAGTCATGTAAGCGGTATCCTTTTAAAATGTCGCATTTAAAACAGTGTGCAGGTACATGCCACATTAAAGGAGCAGTAAACTTTTTTTTATGAAAACATATTTTATAGAGCATTTCCTGCTGAATAAAACAAGGGTAATCCCATCGCTGTCAGGTGTTTTAGTCAAAATGTATAGCAGTTTAAATAATCAGGAAGTGAATATACTGTGTTTACTTCCTGATAGTTCTAACTGACAGGAAGTGACAGGCAATTTCTATCACATTCTATGGAGAACTGTATGTCTCTGACTTTTCTGACTTTCCTCTCCATTAGAATCTAACAGGAAATCTAATTAGAATTTGACCACTATAGGGCACTGGTAATGTAAAAAAAAACAAACATGGGTTTAAACTGTAATAACTCTGGAAATTTAAATCTCTCGGCAGTGGGAGTATCCTTATTTTACTCAATAGGAAAATCCCTACAATATATATTTTTTCATAAAACAAGTTTTTTTGCATTTAGAAGAGGTTAAAAAGCTGATCTAAACGCCCGTATCTCTTAAACCATAGCGGTTTGAGAGATACGTTTTTTTTCCATTTAGATCAGCTTTTTAAGCTCTTCTAAATGCAAAAAACTTTTTTTAGACATTACTAACACTTTAAGAATGTCGCCATGATGAAAAGGGCAACAATCGAACCTCGCCCTGCATCAAAGCGCAAGATTCTCATGTTGTGTCCTTAAATGGCAGTTCAACCCATCCCGCATATGTGAAATATCCTTTAACTCTGCCTCCACCTCTTAATGCGGCACTCAAAGGGTTAAATGGATCCTATGCTTCTTTTGGGTGAAGAGTGTCAAGATTGCTGAGAAAAGAAGGAACAATAATTTGGCATGCATTCTTCCTTGCCTGGGGGCACAGAGAGCAGCTCCTAAAATACTTTCTTGCTCTCTGAGATGATCATTCTAACACTGTGGTGAATGCTGATATGTGTTGCAGACACTCTGCACCAAGATGAAGCATAGGATCCTTTTAACCCTTTGTGTGCAGCATTAAGAGGTAGAGGCAGATTTGCTTATCAGTTTACATGTCTTCAAAGAAAATATGAGAAGGTAATTAGTGATGATTCTTTAAAGGGAAGTCATTAACAACTAATTACATAGGAATAACTTTGCCACTGTTGTGTTTGCTTTGTGAAACCACAGTCTTCTAAATATAAGATATTTAGAATGTTATAGTATCTCCTGAGGCAATTATACCATATATGGAAATTAAGTGTTATTATGGTTGTTCTGCAGCACAGCTATAAATAAAGTTTGAACATCATTTCTATGTCAAGTGCAGATTTTTAAATACATATAACTTTTGAACAAATTGACAAATTAGGTTATGGGAACTGACATGTCTCATTGCAAATCCCTGCAAACATTGGGCATTTAGTAGAGATTTGTTAAATAAATATGGAAATCTGTAATTAAAAAATAAATAAAAAGGTACTTTTTCATGTTAAAGGGATAGTAATACTTCACAATTACTATCCCTTATATCTAGAGATGCACCGATGCCACTTTTTTAAGACCGAGGACGAGTGCCTATACTTTTTTCAAGTACTCACCGATACTTTTTTTTGCGGTCATTTGCCAGTTTTCCAAGTACTTAATGCGTATGTATATATATATATATATATATATATATATATATATATATATATATATATATAGAGATAGATATGCTTTAGGTACTTAGAAAACTGGCAAATGACTGCAAAAAAAGTATTGGTGAGTACTTGGAAAAAAAAAAAAATAAATAATAATATATATATATATATATATATATATACACACACACACACACACACACACCACCTCTTGACTGTCCCCTTTTGCCTCTTTCTCCCCCTCTTGATTCCCACCTTTTACTTCATTCTCCCCCTCTTCAGCTCCCTCCTTTTGCCTTGGCTTTTTCTCTCCCTTTTGATCCCCCTTTGTCCCCCTCCTTGACTCTTGATCCCACTCTTTTGCTTCTCTCGCTCTCTCCTGATCCCCCCTCCTTTTTGCCTCTTCTTGTTCCCCCTCCTTTTGTCTCCTGATCTTTCCTCCTTTTGCCTCTTTTTTTTTTTTTATTTTTCTTAGTCCCTTTTGCCTCTTTCTCCCTCTTGGCCGCCGTCTCTGCCTCTTTCACCACCCGCTCAATGTCCCATCTTGCCTCCCTTACCCTCCTCTGCCGGGTGCTCGCTGTTCTCTCGCGAGCCCCAGCAGATGTCAGCATCGGAGCGTTGCCATGGTAACCCGCGGCAATGCTCCGACGCTACAGGAGGAAGAGAGGCGACCGGGGAGCATTGTGAGCAGCTCCCTGGGCTCCTTCACTGCAGCACCGACCCTAACACAGGGTATCGGTGCTGGCATCGGCCGCATTTGCGCGAGTACAAGTACTCGCGCAAATGCTGGTATCGGCACTGATACCGGTATTGGTGCAACCCTACTTATATTGAAGCCCTTGTAAAACTGAATAAAATGCCACCAGCGGCATCTCTCAAACCTTTATGGTTTGCGAGATAGCCGCTTTTAAACTTCGCTTCCTCCTGCCTCTCCGCTGATAATCTTTTTTGCTGCAGCAGGGAAATCTGGTCCCGGGACCGGCGGAGGCTCTTTAGCACAGCCGAGATCTCGTTATGGAAGACAAGATCCTTCACTAAAACAGTCTTCTACGTGTGCTTGGTTACCAAGCACACGTAGAAGACCGTTTTAGTGAAGGATCGTTTCTTCTATAATGAGATCTGGCTCTGCTGAAGAGCTACCGCTTGATTCAAATAAGGGATTTCCCTTCTGCAGCAAGAACGCTGACGTCAGGGGAGAGGCAGAGGGGAGCGAAGTTTAAAAGCGGCTATCTTGCAAACCATAACGGTTTGAGAGATGCCGCTGGTGGCATTTTATTCAGTTTTACAAGGGCTTCAATATAAGGGATATTAATTTTGAAGTATTACTATCCCTTTAAAGAGATAGTAATGTTTCAAAATAAAAGCAGCTCCAATTATTCTTCATAGTATTTGTGCCATGGAGATTGTTATTTCAGTACTGTCAGAGTTGTAGTTCAAGAGTCATTGAATGATAAAGTTTCCCCCTCCCACCCCTTTTACCTAGTGTAAGCCACCTCCTCTCAGATGTAGAATCTGGTCTTAAGATCAGACATCTCACACCAAGGGACAGTCTTCTTACTGTGACAACAATGAAAACCCTGCCCCACTTGACAGGTTTTTCCCTTATGCTAATTGAAGATTGTCCCTCTCTGCAAGCCATCTGGACTCTACCTTTCTGTTCTGAGGTGAGCAGTGTTACATCAGTAAAAGGGGCGGGAGGGGGATACTTTATCATTCAATTACTCTTGAACTACAACTCTGACAGTATTGAAATAACACTCTCCAAAGTCCAAATACTATGAAGATTAATTAGAGCTGCTTTTATTTTGAAACATTACTATCCCTTTAAATATGCATGCAGTCATGTTTTTTTTTGTCAGGGCTACAGCTAAATTTACTAAATGGATAAACAACAAATTTCACATCAATGCATTTTATGGGGTCCTATTTAAATTAATATGCACAAAAATGACTGCTTTCCTAAGATTATATGTTTTAAAGATACAGTGCTGGAAAGTGCAGTACATTTTAAAAATTCAAAATTCATTAGTTAACTTCCTAAGAGATTATGAAAGTGTATGTAGATTTATCAGTTACACTTGATTGATCAAAAGTAAATAAAATGTAAAAAATTGAGAGCACAATTTTTTCACAGTGATTACATAGCCATGCTTATAACTAGCATAGGGTGCTCAGAACAGAAAAATATACTGAAACAAACAAAAAGATAAAAAGAAGATCCTAATAAGCACTTAGTAGTGAAAAGGTAAAAAAAAAAAAAAAAAAATGAAAATATAATATATATATTATATATATTATTTTATGTAAATATAATACCAAATAGTTATTATGACAATAAAGATAAAACTATCTACACACAGAGTCAGTGTAGATAGAAACCTATAACTTATACATACATTAAAAACAAAGCAACCTCTCCCTGTGCACATCTGCACCCCGCTAAAAAATCTCCTACATGATATCAATGACGACAATCAACGGGGTCATAAACATGTAACGGACACACAAAGGGAACAAAAATCGCCACAAAATGTGCACCAACAATCTATAAGGCAGTAATTCAATGCAAAGCTGAGGTTAATATGTGCACATATAGCAAAGCTGAAGGATCAATGCAGTCAATGCAATGAAAGTCTTACCTCACGTGGACAAATATGAGGCACATATTTCTCAGGTCAGGCACTGTCACTGAGCTTAAAGGGATAGTAATACTTCGTTTTACCTTTAATTTATTTTGTAGGCATTAAAAAAACATGAAGAACGATATTAGTCTTATCTCTCAAACCTTTACGTTTTGAGAGATATTCAAAAGCAAAGTTTCCCCTCCTGCCCCTTTTACCTAGGGTAAGCCATCTCTTCTCAGATGTGGAATCCAGTCCATAGACCAGACAGATAACAGCAGGGGACAATCTTCTTCCTATGAGAACAATGAAAACCCTGCCCCCCTTGACAAGTTTTTCAGGTTTTTCCCTTATCTTAATTGAAGATTGTCCCTCTCTGCAATCTACCTGGGCACCTCCGTTCTGCTCTGGCTGAGCAGTGTTACATCAGTAAAAGGGGCGGGAGGGGGATACTTTGTCATTGAATTACTCCTGAACTACAACTCTGACAGAATTAAAATAACACTCTCCAAAGTCCAAATGGTATGATGATTAATTAGAGCTGCTTTTATGATGAAACATTACTATCCCTTTAACTTTGTGGATAATGAACCCTCCAATTCCTCATAAATCAACATCTCTAATCAGTAGGCCACAACTGGCTTGTCAGCCCAGAATGGTGCTTGAAAAATCCCTGTATGTGTGGGTGAAATGCGTTGGAAGGGAGCTTCAGGATTGTTATGCTCACCCCACTATTTCTATTATGGTTATAGTAATGATGCAGATGTTTCAATATATAAGAACTGTTGAGCGCTTTTCAGTTTACATGTAACCTGTGCCGGCATTTGGGACTTGAGCTAATATCCGATATAGAGACTATATTTGACCGGTGAGAGTGTCTGACCTGAGATTATGTGCTACTTATTTATCCATGTGCACTAACACTTTCATTGCATTAACTGCCAAAATCCTTCAGATTTGCTATATGTTCAAATATTAACTTCAGCTTTGCATCTATTTACAACCCAAAAGCTTGTTGGTACACATTTTGTGGTGATATTTGTTCACTTTGTGTGTCCGATACACTTTTATTTCTCTGTTGTTTTTCATTATTTATCATGTAGGGGATTTTTTAGCAAAGGGCAGCAATGCATAGGGGGAGATTGCTTTTGTTTTTACTTATGTATTAGTCATAGAGTTCAATCTACAACGAATCTGTGGGCTAGTAGGTGATATTTTTATCTTTATTGCTATAAATATTGTTGTTATATTTTTCCATATTTTTTGGGACTTTAAATTGTTAGTAATGTCTATATTTTATAAATGCTAATATTGCAGCTATTATAAAATGAAATTAAACAGCCCCAGTCCCATCTCTTAGACCTTTATGGTTTGAGAGATATAGAAGTCTAAAGTTCCCCGCTCCCACCGCTTTCCCTGCTGTCAGCTGTAAAGCTGACAGCAGGAGATTCGAGTCGGCCGACTTGAGGCGGCTCTTCAGCAGAGCTGAAATAGCAAAATGGTTTGCAGGCACACTTTGTAGACCGTTCCAATGAAGTATTTCTTTTTACATTTTGCTATTTCGGCTCTGCTGAAGAGCTGCTTGCTTGTCCCGGGACCAGGATATGCTGGCATCTGCTTACAGCTGACATCAGGGAAAACTGAGAGAGCGGGGAACTTTAGCCTTCTATATCTCTCAAACCATAAAGGTTTGAGAGATGGTACTGGGGTTGTTAAGTTTCATTTTATAATAGCTGCAGTTTTAGCGTTTATAAAATATAGGCATTAACACTTTCATTGAATGGCTTTGTTTACATGCTACTGAGTGCTTATTAACCCCTTAACGACATGTGACGTACTATGACCATCACGGTCCTTGAAATACTCAAGGACCGATGACGGTCGTAGTACGTCATGTACTTTTTACTTACAGCGCTCTACCGGCAGCGCTGTAAGTAAAAATAGGGCCTGAAATCGACTGCTCCAAGATCGGAGCGATCTCTATCAGGCCCCATAGTGACGCGCCGATACACGCGACAGGTCACGTGTACCGGCGCGTCCAAGTGGTCCTATGCGGTCCTTATGGGACGGAAACGTCCCAGGACCGCCGGTCATTAAGGGGTTAAGATCTTCTTTTTTCTTTTTGTTGGTTTCATCAAAAGTAAATAAGCCAACAAAAACTGATCGAGAAAATATATCAGACATACTTGATAGAACAAACAATATTCATATTTGATTCATCAAAATTGATTGTTCTCTTCATTGAACCAAACAAGTGAATAAAAACAGTGGATATTAAAACATTAGTTTATGTCAACATTACATTTCTCGTTAATATAAACAAAAGCAGTTCCAAAAAAATTGCTTTGCAAATAATATCTCACTGCTGTATACAGTAAATGGGTGAATATCTGATCTGAT